>NQII01006909.1:36813-70710 GCA_002778355.1 Clitarchus hookeri | reverse complement strand
CTTTTTGTGCTGCCTATCACCCCCCTCTCCTGAGATAAGCGCCTGGCATCTGCCAGCAGCGTCATCACAAACTGCGCTGTGTCCCGCGCTCAACACGTTATCGACTGCTGCGCCATCAACAGAAACTAACCTCTAGTACAACAAAAACTTGTTGACGTTGCCTGAAAATGCGCTGGAGGAACTAAAACTTGTCGACGTCGCTGTTAACAGAAACGAACTAATCTAATTAATGCTGACGCATCCCAAAAACAAGGATGTTCGAAACGAAACACAACCGGACTTCTGATAAACGTAACCGGCAGACGTCCGCCCGATAAACAAACTCGGGGAAACGAGCCACCACGGCTTTAAACTTGAACCCGATAAAAATATTACGACGCTTTCCAAAGCTTCATGCACACGAAAGAATTTTTCACCCGAGTCCCGAAAAATTACGAATATTGCGTCATTACAATATGTTAAACTGATAGTTAACGCACGATCCTTACGAATAAAATAACAATCTAACATTTGCAATGTCACATTTTTTTTATTGGTAAAACACTTAACCTTATTATTCATCCCATATTGGATATTCTGCTAAAACCAACTNGAAAATGCGCTGGAGGAACTAAAACTTGTCGACGTCGCTGTTAACAGAAACGAACTAATCTAATTAATGCTGACGCATCCCAAAAACAAGGATGTTCGAAACGAAACACAACCGGACTTCTGATAAACGTAACCGGCAGACGTCCGCCCGATAAACANCTGATAAACGTAACCGGCAGACGTCCGCCCGATAAACAAACTCGGGGAAACGAGCCACCACGGCTTTAAACTTGAACCCGATAAAAATATTACGACGCTTTCCAAAGCTTCATACACACGAAAGAATTTTTCACCCGAGTCCCGAAAAATTACGAATATTGCGTCATTACAATATGTTAAACTGATAGTTAACGCACGATCCTTACGAATAAAATAACAATCTAACATTTGCACTGTCACATTTTTTTTATTGGTAAAACACTTAACCTTATTATTCATCCCATATTGGATATTCTGCTAAAACCAACTANTGTCACATTTTTTTTATTGGTAAAACACTTAACCTTATTATTCATCCCATATTGGATATTCTGCTAAAACCAACTATTTTAGAATAGTAATTGTGTAATGGTTAAGCCAGAAAATTCGTTTATAAAGATTAGGTGAACTTGGCCAAATAAAATACGTTCAACTTTTGGGCATGAGTGTAAATTAATGTATTTCAAAAGGGAATTCGTGTGAAAATGATGCTTTGTAAAAGAAAAAATTATAAAATTGACGTAATTATAATAGTGAACATTCTCTTTTTATATAAAATGAATTTCTTCGCGAGAGAAAAATTAATTTACAAATTTATCTTCTATATTTGGGAAACATTTTTCAGACTCATGTCATAAGACAAAGGTTATAAAACATGAAGCAGTTTTGTGTTATAACCTGAAAATTAGAAAAAAATAAAAAGCAATATAATTTCACGAATATTGATTAACATTAACATGAGAAAATATCAAAATAGTAAAGTACTTCAACAAATATCCATTTTCAGACTTAGAGGTACGCAAAAAAAAAAAACCTATCCTCTATAACCCAATTCTTCTGTATTGATAAGAGTGCATAGCGTGAACAAAAGTGCTGTAAGTCATTTTAAAATGTCACGTGAAGCTTAAGCGATTTGGAACGACAGTTACAGTTCGAGTGTNCCCACAGAAATCGGGCCAGAGATTAACCACAGGTCATAATGAATGGTTATTACTGAAATTTATAATATCGGAAGTACTTATACTTTCATGATAATGTCTTAAAAATATTTTCGATATTGCCCTCTTACTGTCGCCAAGATAGACGGCACGCATATAAAATATGGCACTCGATAGATCATCCTTTATGCTTTAAGGAAATCAATGCATCTCAGTGTTTATATTGTCTTCAAAGCATACACGGTACGGCCGAAATTCACTGACAAGCCATCGCTATTGGCATTAACCCTTTCGGACATTCTTTAATTTAAGGTTTTAGGCGTTGCAAATATAAAAATTGTATGATGTGTGCTATACTTAAGACGACATAACACTTGTTTCGTTGCCAAAGCCAATGAGCTGTAGACTATACGTTCGGCTACATCCATATGAACCAATTATGACCTAGATCAGTAAGATAGTTTGCGAATCATTTATCCACAGGTAAGGTCATTGGTCACTGAGCTTCGCAGTGTGAAGTACAGACCAAAAAATACCCACACAGATGTAAAGTACAAAATTGTATCCACTGGGTCTGAATGGGTTAAATACAAAATAAGTGTAATTGATAAGATGTCAGAGGTCTGTCTGCCGATACTACAGTGGTAACTTTTCGGGGTAGGCTCACCAATCCGCGCTGGTACACAGACGGCGGAATTAATTTCAGTCTTTTCTGTAGCATCATGAATAGTTCATTTGTGTCACTTTGTGGCGTGATCGGCGCTCCAACTCATCGCAAATATAAAGCAGGGTTTTCAGCTGGCCAGTAAAGTAATCCCATCTTAACGTCTTCAAAATACAGGGCAACTGACATTGTTCCATTGAGAATTATCTAGACTGTACAGAAAATGGCCTATTCTAAACTAGTGCAACATTATGTGATACTAGTTATTGTCCAAAATTTCTCCGTTCATTTCAGAGTTCATTGATTTTACGATTAAAACAAATGGCCTAAGCTCAAACCAAGGGAAAAAGCCCAGAACCTACTACAAACGCCAATTTTAAGTTTTTACAAAGTACACACAACTGAACACCGTTCACCAGACATCCACGATGCTAACACACGTCCATTTGAATGTCAGAGCATATACCGTGACTCATTTCTCCGTAAGACCTTCAAATCTACAGAATTATTACATTGTAATTTTTTAATTGTGTTACTCCAGTCGATGCCGTGCATTAGTGGGTGCGACCAAAGGTATTATGGCAGCAGGCCAACCGTAGGAACCAAAAGCTTATACCTTCCGTAAGAGATTCCTATGTACTGCCGCTAAACGTGAGTTGAAACGGAAGTTTTAAGCAGTCTTTCACATTGTTGTCTGACGATTTGTTCATACAACATACTTCAAAATTCGCAAGGCAGTTAGTTGATTGGGTCTACATGAGCGATCCTTGGAGGTCAGTGCCTCTGTTATGTTGGAGTTCAGTGCCTCTATAACGTTCAACTGCCGATAATATTCTCTGAGGAATTGCCAAAATTGACAGGCTCCTTCTGAACTTTTGCAAAAAAAGTAATTCCGTTGATTTATTATAACTGTAAACAATTTTTTTGGGATGAAGTGTCTTTGTTTTAGTTTATATATATTTTTTCATTGCAATTTTACTGGGAACACAAGGGCGTTTTATTAACTATTGACCACATTGTGTATTTCTGATCACTTTGCAGAAGTGTAATGTGCAATTAGATTGTAAATAATTGTTATTGGTAAATCATTTAAATAAATGAATAGACACGCCAATCTGCAAGCATCTACTTCCTCCGTTGCAAAGTACAGAGGGGCTTAAACATTCGACTAAACATTTCTTATTCGAATCTAGAGTGTGCGATAGACGTGTGTGAATGTTTAAGAAAGCTGAAGTTATTTTACTTTGAAAACACCTAGATTATTATACGGATGTAAATGATGGTGGGAAATATGTCAAGTAAAAATTTAAAGGCATAGATCAACAGAAACTGTAAATATCGAAACAAATGTGGAGATTTTAATTTCCATATAAATTATACATTCAAGTATTTGCATACTTTACATTAATACGTTCATGTGTGAAAGAAAAATTCCTAATTAAAGTATAAGGGTAGCTGTCTACATAAGTGAAAAAAACTGGGCAAATTTGAAAAAGTTTGAGAGAAGGATAAAGGTAGTAACTTAAATTTTTTGACCAATATTATTTTATCATGTTCTGTTACATTTGGCAATTTTTGATTTGCTTAAAATGCATATTATTTTTAATTTTTTTACAATACTATTTCTTTTATTTTGTGTCACAATATATATTTTTGTGTCAAATCAAATGTTGGAGTGTTTCATACATATTAATGTTGAGTCATATTTTCTCATGATCTATTATATTCCATACAGTTTATAAAAATGTTAGTTTTTGGTCATTCAATTCATAGCATTTTGGGCACATTTTATCACTTGTATACTGACTTATTTTCGCTAATATTTTGTTACCCTTGTATGTATTTGGTTTTATCTAAATTGAAGCAACCACATTTAATTGCATTGGATTATGTTTCCTAAAATCGAATCGTATTTGGCAATGTGCAATTATACTGTCTCACACCCAAATACATTTTTGTTATTTTATGTTACATCCAAACACATTAGTACACATTTCGTATAACTTCATCATGCTCAGTCGTTCAATCATGTTTCGTTTCATAAGTGTCTATTGGTTACTACTGGACCGCCTTGGTATCATTTGATAATTATATATTTCGTATTTGAACCTAATAAGTTTTTAATGATCCCAATTTTTGTTTGTCATACTTGGTCATGTTTAGTCACTATTCTTCTTGCTTTACCTCACTTGGTAATGTTAAGTTGCATGTTACCATTATGAATTTCTAATTTTTGATCACAGTTGGTTCTATACCCTATAATGTTCTGCTGCATGCGAGCATATGACAACACTCAGTGAATTTAGTAATGTCAAACCATATCAAATTTGATTTCGTTACATCTACGCATATTCGTCCTCAGCTGGACTCATTTGGTTATTTTTGGTTATTTAACAATGATGAGTTAAATTTTAATTTGTCAACTTGTTACATGTTTACAGTGGTAAATTATTATTTATGTTTCATTATGATTAGTTAGAGATGTTTTGAATAGGTTTATTTTAAGGACATATTTTAAAGTTCATGTAAAAGGTCAGGGTCAACTAAATATAAGCATAAATTGTGTGATGTTGCGAAAATGAGGTGGCGGTGGGCATGTGACATAAAAATGTGAATTAATGAGGAAGTATCAATATGTATGGGAATATATAAATTATGACAATGATATCTTATTTTATTTTTAATTAACATCAACATCAGTTTTTTCCACATCTGTAGGAAATTTTTAGTGATAATACCATATTGCCCTGAAATATTTGCATAACGATTGTTTTTATACTACTTCTCTGATCAACGAAATACGTTAAATTATCACACGCTTTCCACAGCACTACTCATATANCGAAATACGTTAAATTATCACACGCTTTCCACAGCACTACTCATATAACAAAATTCAGCAGAAGTCACCTGAGTATTTCCTGAGTTATAACATGAAATCCTCATACATTTACGCTTTCCTATTTGAGAAAATGTGGAAATGAATGGCTACCAGTAATTCAAATTAGTATTTGCTTTATATACTACTAGAACTCATAATTTAGCNAAATTTTTAGTGATAATACCATATTGCCCTGAAATATTTGCATAACGATTGTTTTTATACTACTTCTCTGATCAACAAAATACGTTAAATTATCACACGCTTTCCACAGCACTACTCATATAACAAAATTCAGCAGAAGTCACCTGAGTATTTCCTGAGTTATAACATGAAATCCTCATACATTTACGCTTTCCTATTTGAGCAAATGTGGAAATGAATGGCTACCAGTAATTCAAATTAGTATTTGCTTTATATACTACTAGAACTCATAATTTAGCTTAAATCGGTAATATTGTTCCGAAGATGAGATATGCATTCTAAAAATCGGTTATTAATTTATAATAAATGATTAATTCAGTTCCTGGAATGGCTCAAAACTATAATATTCTGTATTGTTTGTAGGCATAAATAATTGTAATTTTTCTGCGATTAGGTACAGGAATTGAAATATTTTTAAGGTAATTGTAAACTAAAATATATAATATAGAGACGATGATTGTATAAGACTTTTTGAATGGAAAGTAGAACTATAAAATATGGTTGGGAGTTAATACATTTACATGGCATGTCTGAAAAGTGGTGACTTTTTATGATGATATATACAAAAATGTATGAATGTAGTAACAATCCAACATATGTTATTTAAGCACTTATATATATGAATTTTTATAATTTGAAATATACAGCCCATTATTATTTTCAAAAGTACATTATGTGAGTGGCAAAGAGGTGCAAGGAAAATGCCTGGTGGTTGCTGGTTGGCTGGAGTATCAGAAGCGGATCGAGCGTAAGTATAGGAAGTTTCCATGACCACTACTTACGCTAGTAAGAATTTTCTTGGATGGGCTGCATCTCCTGAAAAGGAATTATTTGGGAAGGTTTGCTNACCACTACTTACGCTAGTAAGAATTTTCTTGGATGGGCTGCATCTCCTGAAAAGGAATTATTTGGGAAGGTTTGCTGGGGGCAGCACTTGGCCACTCCCATAGGAAACGGACATCCGGGCCACTGCGAGGAGTGTTATGAATCCTCCCGGACCAGCGAAGCAACTGTTGTGCCACGAGAAGGGGGGGGGGGGACTTTTACGAGGAGCAGAACCGTCTTGCTTCCTCTACTTGCAAAGAAGATTTATATCGCCGCTCGCCCTGCCTCTTAAACGGCGCGGAAAAGGGCCGGAGAAGCGGTAAAAAAATAACACGTATATAGCCGACACCTCTGGAGCTGCAAAGAAAAAATAACGGAAGCGAGACAGCTTTTCCAGCGGTGATAAATAGAATGTTTCCCGTCATAAAATATCTCTCAGGTAGAATCTTTTGTAAGTTTTATCCGGCGATTTCTATGTTTTCGTATCTGCGCACATTGGGAAAACCACAAATCAATGGAAAGTATAACTTGCTACACAGAAGTTCATAGACCATGTTATTTCTACAAAACTGTATTTTTTTCACAAAAGTAAAACTAGTTGTGTCCACAAATCCCATTGAAGAAAAAATAAATATTTGTACCTTTTTATGGTGTTAAAAGCCAAAGTCCAGGTTACAGGTTGCACGAAATTATCGATTTTTGCTCGGAAAATATGACATTTCGAGGGCTGGGGTCCACCCATTACTAGTACATCTTCTTCGCCAGTGAACGTTACGCCTCAGTAATCCCAGTAATATAGAATATGTCTTTTCATAATATTTCTGTATAATGTTTATACTGTACTTAAAACTTTTACTTTGAAAACACCTCGGTCAAACCGCATTAACTTCATGAAGGGATTATGTTAATTTCCTATACAAACTTCACCGAATGATTCATTATTTTATTTTGTGGTAATGATCAAGAAACTCCTAATAATCTAAACTGGTGATAACATCAAACCTTTGCGCATGTGTCTAAAATTAATATAAGTTAAATGAAAAAAGTGTTAAACTTATTTGCCCAGTTCTGAAAGCATTTTTAAGGTATATTTTTATTTCCAGTTCAGGTTACAATAATTACTATAGGACTCATACATATAATATTTTTATGGCAATTATTACTCTGATGTGTATATGACGGAATATAGCAATAACACTTAATGGAATATGACAAGAGCAAATTATTCTGACATTAAGTAAATTAATAAAAATCGTATTTTTCATGGTAGGCCTAATATTTTTAAGATACACATATTTTTGTATAACCACCTCATACAATGCAGAAATTTATCTTTATTGTTTTCTATTTTCAATCACTATTCACATTCACTGTATATAAAAAACAAATACGGGAGTACACAAGAGAACTTTTTTTTTTTCGATGGTGCCCACATGAGCAATTAACAAAATTTGTCTCCCAACTTGTTTGTTGTTGACTGTATAGAGTATGTCATTGTTATACGCACACGCATGNCAATTAACAAAATTTGTCTCCCAACTTGTTTGTTGTTGACTGTATAGAGTATGTCATTGTTATACGCACACGCATGCTTAGTGAAACAAAGCACATATGAAACATCGGTTTTACTGCTTGTAAATTACTAGTACATAAAAACCTTCATTATTCTCTTAGATACTTATTTGTATAGTTCAAGTTATTGTTCGTAAGCATCTTTATATAATTTGAAATTATGTTAACTGGAAATGTATATAATAATGTAAGGTTAAGTAATTTAAAGACAAAATAATGTTAAATCTAATATATATTAATACATTTATAATTAACAACGGAAGGTTAGACACATGTTTACAGAAATATGGTGATATAATCATATGAGAACAACAACAGTAAGAAAATGTAAATAAATAGGACTTCAAAGCTTATGACTTAAAGTTTCTTTAGTTTCTATTATTTTTTGTAGTTTACTTGTCATTAATTTTGCAGACATAATATCGCCAGAGAGCCTTTGACTTTGCTGAAACGAGGGTACCATTCTAGAAACTTTCATAGTTAATTAAATTTTTTTTAAAGAATACAGTATCATCGAGAAGAAAATGCTAGACCAAAAATAATGTCACTCAATTATTTTACAGTATTAAGTAAAATAAAAACTTCTATTAAATTTAATAGGTATTGAGAAATGTATTTTATAATTTACCAGAGGCCACATTTGCTAAGTACTTTCATGAAAATGGAAGCTAAAAACATATGGTTATGAGTTTTGAAATATATAAATCATGTTTGTTTGCACGTGTGTTATTTCGCTTTCTTTACCAATCATTTTCATTCAACATGTAATGATATATGAAATTTCTTTAATCAAATGCAATTAAGTCCTTGAGTTAGAGTGCTCTGTGGCTAACCATAGAATGGTAAACTTCAACTAAAAATGCGAACTCAGCTCGGGATGCAAAAGTGAGTTACTACGAATTTGTCTGTTAATACAAAAGAAATGCGCTGGTACTTGTTTAGAAAATTCTTAACTAAAGTTATAATAGGCAACAAAGTAGGGCCTACTGCAAAATATTCTTCTTTGTAGTTTATTAATATACTGCTCAAAACAGTGAAGTAGTTTTTTTAAATTTTAAGTTAACTTTGCTTTAAGTACAAAAATAATTTTTATAGTAAAATAATGTGTTCAGCAGAGTTTTACAAGGCATTAAAAATAATTCAGTTGAGGACTTAGTTAAAACTTGTAAGTGAAGAAATGAAGACTATCATTTTTGGAATACAATTACGTAACATTGCATGCCATACTTCATTCATAGCGATGCAGTGGATTATTTCGTTTTAAATTTGAGTAAACAATTAAAAATTACCTATATTCAGAATTTTATATTTTACTGATATTGTGAAGCACTGTTTCTTACACTAATGTAAATTTTCTCATTTAACAATGATCAAAACAATTTAAGATGTGATTTTAAATTGTATTGTAGTCAGTTGCACAAAACATAAAAAAATGCATCTAAATATCACTGATCATTCGAAAAACAGAAAAACTTTAAGTAATGAGACCTTAAATACGGCAACGTGCCATTCTGTAATATTCTCAGAAACCCAAGGGGAAAAAAGTCATAGAAACTGTTTTCTTTTCCATGTTACGAAGTTATTGCATATTCTATAATGGGTTTTTGTAACGATTGGTATAGATTTTATATTTATACAGCACTAGTTTGTGCAATATCATGAATCATTTCGTTCACATATTAAAAAAAATTACTCTTTATAGCTTGCTATACTGTTTTAAAATATTTATATTTATACTATTCCCGACTGGAAAGACATGTAAATAAATGGGTCTTTTTCAGATTAGTTATTTTTTTTATGGCTTAATCTATTTAAACACTTAAATCATTATTTTTATACGCCATTGCGTTTTGTCATAGCTACAAATGTAATACAATTTCACATATGATACTTATCATTTAACTGCGGATTTATGACGTTACATGCTTTTGTACAAGCAGTCTGAGATGAAATTTTTTTGCAAAACATTAACTTAATTACTTGCTCCACTTAACATTCATCTGTTTACTCCATTTAACATACAGTACGATCTTTATGGCAGCGTAATGTGTATGTATTACAAAATACCTGAGAAACTAAAATTGCCAGGCATTTAATTTACAGCCACGTATAAGAAAATAACACATTTATGTCAGAGTATTTTCATTCTCGGTATGGTAGAAAGAAACCTACAATTGTCTATCTAACAATTTCTTACATTCATGTTTGACTTATAATACATATTATGAGGGGGCGATGAAATCCAAGTAGGAGAAATTTGTGACTGTTAGAGAACTTAACGAGCGCGTGTACATCTGTGTATGTGAGTTTAAGGAACATAGGCGCCTTAAATTGAACAGCTGTTAAACATTGTGACAAAAACCGGCCCGCATATTTATCACCCGTAAGTTCGCAGTTACTTTAAAACTGAGCTCATGGGCTGGTAAGCCCATTTGAATTCTAAAATTTCAAACACGAACACGGAAATCAGCCTCAAACAACACGAAAATGTAACACTGTACTATGCTGGGACGGAGGAGAGGCCACGGTGGCTGAGCGGTTAGACTGCTTGCCTCCCACGAAAGTGAACCTGGTTCAATTCCCGGCCTGGTAACTCCCGGATTTTCGCAAGTGGGAATTGTGCTGGACGATGCCGCTGGCCGGGGATCTCCCGTTTACGCCGCCCTCGCATTTCGGTGCTGCTCCATTCTCTCCTCATTTCACCCTCATCGGCTCTCAAGACCTAGTTGTTAAGAGCTGCCCAAATTTCTCAACTCAACTCTCAACTCAACTGGGACGGAGAAGGAGGAATGGAGTTGCACTGTGTAGTTCACATATTTTTCGGATGCACATTAGTTTGTCTTGAGAAGTAAATAACCACAGGTCCAGCCCTGGGTAGGAGATGTAGATTTTTAATTCATACGTCTCATATGGCTTGAGATAAATTTGACGACGTGCAAACGCCGCGTGTGTTTGCATNGGTAGATTTTTAATTCATACGTCTCATATGGCTTGAGATAAATTTGACGACGTGCAAACGCCGCGTGTGTTTGCATTTGTAACGGAAGAACTGCATTTAACACTGGATAGAATCCAGAGTACCGTGGCTAGAAGGGAAGAGCAGATTTGAGCACAAAGGGAGATCTGAGCGGATTTCATTTCCTGCGACGCACACAGTTCCAGTGCGGGATATACTTTGTCGCGCGACGCGGATCCTGCGTGTTTAGAGAGAGAGAGAGAGAGAGAGAGAGAGAGAGAGAGCGAGCGTCCGTGATTGTTCGCTTCCAAGTCAAATTAATTACCACTTTGCCTGCAACGTACCCGCGCGGAAAGCGTGAATGCGGTTTGCAAACTCCTGCAATAAGCTTCTTTCACTAATTTTATCGCCCTTGGATATAACTGAGAATCCTCCTATTAAAAGACTGAAAAGTTGGACACTTAAAACGCTGTTTAAATACCCTTTATCACAACAAATTTCGACTTATATTTGTTATGGTTCTTTATATTTCGTTCTTTTAAGTACTCGAAATTCACTCGACGAAATTTCACTTGACAGTCCGAATTAAGGTAAGAAATAAAACGAATATTTTTAATCGAACGTAACAGATATTAAAGGTGGTAAATAATCCCTTAAATAATTAAAATATTAAATCAATATCTTGAAGAAACGTCGTGCTTGGGACATTATGAGGTCAGTTGTTGGATAATTTGTAATACCAAGCTAAAATGCGTTTAGGATTATTTATCTAGCCTGTAAACCGATACGTGACTGCCTTTCACTTGGCTGGTTTGTATAAGACAATCTAATTTAATGCAACCAATTAAAAAAAATAAGCGTCCAGTGAGGCTTAAAACTATTCATTTCGGAAGTAATTACTTAGTTCGGTGGAGTGAAGTGCNAAAAAAAATAAGCGTCCAGTGAGGCTTAAAACTATTCATTTCGGAAGTAATTACTTAGTTCGGTGGAGTGAAGTGCATGGGATCGAAAGATTTTAGTGAGAGAATTACATGTAATAACGCACAGACATACACATAAATACACAGGAAGACATTTACACAACAAAGTTTTTAAGTTGGCTACTGCCAAGTTTGGTCCATATCCATCGGACGGTGTAGAATTGAGCCATATTACCTTTTCAAGAGTTTTTGCCCAAGAGAGGACCGGATCCCAGTTTGACCTACACAGTATTTTAAGTTGGGTACTGAAGGCTATCCCTGCCAAATTTGGTCCATATCCGTTGGAAGGTGTAGAATCGAGGCAAACAACCCCGTTTTAGGGGTTTTGGCCCAATTGGAAAGGGGAGGGGGGTTGGAGCCTACACAGTATTATAAGTTGGGTACTGAAGGGCACACATACTAAATTTGGCTAAGCTCTGTCAAACGGTGAAAATTTTTATATGGAACAAACAAACGTACATAATTGCATACAATCAAATATATATATACAAACTAGCTTTGATATATAAACATATTTAATATGAAGTACATTTTGTTACATGAATAACTTCTCTGAAATGAAATTTTACAATAGCTATATTTTTAGCTAACACAAAAATCACATTTTCCATAGTTTAATGTTAAGTATGGCATAGAAACTGTGATGTCGATTACCACTGGAAATTAAAACGCTATTATTTTAGACAAATTTATACAATTACAAAATTCGAAATAAAAAATATATATATTTAGCGATCCCCATGCACTTACGACGTACGCGTTTGTTAATTTAATTTCTATATTATGATATTATAAAAATATTGTTACGCGCTTGCTGCTTTGCATCCCGCGCGAGCGAGCGGATGTAAAGGACAGCAGTTATATGATAAGCAGCGGCAGCAAGTCAATGCATTGTTTTGAATAACAGGCGAGTGAAAGGCTGGTGGACGCGTATAATTTGTGAAATGGGCATCCGGGCCGGCAGTTGATGAGTGAATGAGTGGCTGAGTTCCGAGCGATAGACGACGAGCAGCGAGAGAGGTGACCAGCGGCAGGGAAATCAGCTACTGTGAGTATTAAGCAGTGATGAGTGTGGCTGGCAGGCTGGACTATTGGACTAGATGCGTAAGTGAAAGACATTGCAAATTATTGCAACAGATAGTCTGAACACGTGTTAACGATGAGTACGAGTTAATTGACTGCAACCAAAAGCAGACATTAAGAAGGATGTTAATTAGAGTTAAAATATACATTAATTAATGCGCTTACTGTTAAATAAAAAGAATAATAGCGAGAGAAAATTTAATGCTGCGAATAATAGCTGTGTGAATAAATTAAAACTCAAATTTAGTAATTTATTACTTTAATTTTTTTTTTCAAGATCTCTATCTTTTACGAAATCGGATACGCCACTATGGCATCCATACAACCAAAGTTTCATTTTTCAGAATCCCTCACCCTCTCCTATATTTAGTTATCAAAGATCTGCCCCATTTGATACACGGCAAAACATCTCCACAAAGGAAAACCCAAAAGTGTCCAAATGTCGTGGCAGAAGGGATGAGCCTCAGATAGATAGCCCTAGGGGAAATTCCATTTTCTAACCCGCAGTTTCTCAGCTGTCTCACAATTTCACAAACTCATTGCGATCCCATCTGGTGAGCGACAATCCGTGGTAGGCTGCTAAGAGAACAAAGCACGAGCCATTTTTCTCTGCCCACTGTCCTGCATCAAAATAACAAGCACTTTACTGCCGCTTAGCGCTACGGCTGACGTCGCTTGACCCTATGATGAAAAAAGCTCGTTTTAAAAATTGGGTAGGCCTTACAAATATCTGCGGAACAATTCATAGACATACAAAAAATAATAAAGGAAAAGAAACAAGAGTAAGATGTTTTAATACTATTGCGATGCCAGTTATAACATATGGAAATTAAGCTAGAATAATAACTGAAAAACATAAATAAAGAATCAGGCAGCATAAATTAAATATATAACATCATCATTAGGAGTCACCCTATTAGGTAAGAAACACAATACTTATTTACGGAAAGAACTTGAAAAAGAGCCGCTGTATTGCAAGCTGAAGAAAAACAACAATTAGTGGCGTGAACATATAAAATGAATGCCAGAAAACAGACTACCAACTATAGCAGTGAGATACAGACAGAGAGGAAAACGAGGTATTGGAATAACCCAAGCAAAATGGACGCCGGAACAGGCTGATGATGCCTAATCCATGGAAGAAGAAGAAGCTACGTTTATTAATTAAGGCATTATATTAAAATTGTTAAATTTGACATTTTTACCCATAAAAATATTACAAGAAATGGTAACATATAACAGGTAAAAATGCACTTAACAGATTATGTAATTCTAAATTTTTTCCCACAAAATTTATTTCTATTAACTGCCTGAATTTCATCCGATCTGTGCCAATGTTAGATTTTGCGTGCGTGTGAGTTGGTTTTCATGTTTCTATGTTTCTGAATATGCACTAGGGAAGTTTTATGAAAATACTGAAGAGGAATTTAACTTAATTACGCTAAATATTAGTTTCAATAAATATATGTTATTGGCGAGGGAGGTCTAAAACATTTGATGAGTCTCCCAAAAACAAAATATGACTAATCTAAATGTATTGTTACTTCACAATTAATGTTAAGACGGGAAGCGATGAGCGTCCTGCTAAGTTGAAGCTGCTGTGCCTTTGGGATGGGAAATTCGCCGGCACTTCGGTATTATGTTTTACAAATGACAGTTATTGCAAAGTGTTTCCGATTATTTATATGGCTTGGAAACCCACACGCGACTGCGTTTTCCTTGGCTTGTCAGCGTTGACTTATTCTCCACCAACTTTAATGAAAGAGATGTCCTTATCTTTTAGCGGCGCAGTTGATATGTGCAAATATGTCTCAAGAATGTCAGACACTTATTTTCAAAATGCTGGGAGTCTTGATAGTATAGCATAGAATGCTATATGTTCGAAGCCATTTAATTAATTCCAACTTAACTTTTGTATACTGGAAGTATATATAACAAACATCAATCGTGTCCACGTGGATTCTCTTTTGTCCTCCATTTTGTAAGATAGTGACACACGAATATATAAAGTTTATATATGATAATTTACAAACAATTTTCCTATTTCCACCAAATATGGCAAACAAGTAGTACTGAGGTAGGCAACGTTAACTGACATGTTTGAGGTACAACACACGCTTATTTTTAAAATGGTGGCCATATATATATATTTTAGCTTTGTGTGTTACATCGTCAAAACAATGGAATTAATTCCAACGAACCTTTGAGTGATAGCTGTATGTATTACAACATTCAAATGTGTACTAACAAAATTTTTTTGTACGCCATTTTGTAAAATAGTATCACTTCACAAATTGAAATATATTTCTGTCTCTGAAAAAAAAACTTTTTTTAAACAGGTTTGGCAAACAATTAGCACTATAGCAGGTTGTAAACTGATAAATTTTGAATCGGTCACACATACTTATTTCCAAAATGGCGGCCATGGAAATATTTTTAATTTTTTATCTATAAAACTGCATAACAAATTTGAACTTTACTTTGTATAGTTGTATCCATCAACATTGTCTATGTAAAGGCTCATTTCTCATCTATTTTGTAAGATAGTCCCAAATTAAATAATATGGTTTTCATGCCTATTCTCAGGAAACAATCTACCGATTTCTTTCAAATTTGAAAATGAAGTTGTACTGTGGTATGGTATATAAATGTTTATGTTTTTGAGTATATATGTAAGTCTATTATGTTCTGAATGGCGCGTATACAAACATTTTAGCTTAGTGTGCTATATCTACGAAACTATGTAACGTAATTAAATCTAACGTTGTATATTTTATCAATGAGAATAATCGTATATGCTAATATATAAAAATTTTCCGCTACATTTATGAAGATCGTCACATGACAAACAGAGGTTTTATGCCATATTTCGAGGACCAATCAACCGATATGCATACAGAGACCACCAATTGTCGGATTTTTTTGCAAAGTAGTGTCAGGTGAGTAAACTGAACATTTTGTCATATTTGCAGAATAATTCGACTAATTTTCACAAAATCTTGCACACCTACAGAAGATGAAGTATAGTTACATGATTAATATGAGGTCAGGTAATGGTTTTAAAAATGGCGGCCATAATATTTTCATATGTTTGTAACAATTATTTAACATTTTAAATCAAATTTTTCATGCTGACATTATCTAATACCAACATCGTGCACAGGCCCTCATTTTATAGCAATTTTGTAAGATAGCCCCGTTTAAGAAAATACCATTTCTATTCCATACCTCGGAGATCAATAAACGTATTACCATCAAATTTTTCACACAAGTAGAATTTTGCTAGGTTATGAAAACTTAAATGTTTTAAGGGCGCAGACACTTATTTTTAAAATAGTGACCAATTAAATATTTCAGTTTAATGAATCCTATAATTCTAAACATTAAACTAATTACATCCGAATATGATGCTCTGAATCCTACCTCCGTAATGCAGTTGATTGAAAGCTAACTTAATTTTACGAGTTTTTCTGAATTATAATCCCGGGTAAGTCACTCGTATAGTTTAATTAGTGTTTCGCATATTTTTGGTTTCATCTGTAATGATATTGTTGTCAATGATACGCCAATGCCTACCTGCCAACTATGATTTCAAGAGCTTTACTTTAATTTATTTGCACCCACGTAGAGGAAAGTAGGCTCATTAGTTATCAGTTATTTCTTGTTAATTCCAATGGTCTTGTTTTTTAGATTGTATTCAATAAAACACGGAATGATCACACTGAATCTGTGGTTATATAGCTGAATAAGCAAATATTGAAAACATCTGAGCGTACAATATCGGCAACATGTATAGGCTAGTGTTGTTTGGAGCCAGCTAACATACACACCATACAGACATAATTTATCCAGTTGGCAAATTAAACACTTTCCACAAACCACACAAACATTTTCCTCCCAACAAAGATCTGGAATATGGAAAGCTACAAACCGCGCCGCAATAAAAAAAAGGTACACGTTTCCTATAAAAAAAATTTCAACTTAATAAAATATATTTGTCATTAACCTGTTGTTTGGAGATCCATAACAAAATCCCAGCATAGGGACCAGCCACCATAAAACAATTTCGATCATCAAAACTATAAATAAATATTCTTTTATAACCGCAATTGAATGATTCGATGATGCTCGCAAATCCTCGATGTCTACCCGTAGCAACAATAGTGATTGCAACCAATTCTTGGGCCGCTATTCATACCCTACGAACCCAATGTTGTCTGAAAATTATTTTCACGATTTTGTTGTGAGTCTACGATAAGGGAATATAACTGTTGTTCATTTTCAAGTAATTTTTTTATGCCATCTTTTCGTTGTAACACAGAATAAGAAACCCCGTGCAGTATTAGCAATTAAAATTATTTACTAAATAACTTTTTTACAACCATTACTAAAAGTGTAATATATTATATTGAATTTTAGTGGCAATTTCTTAGATAGCTAAATATGCCTATGAGATATAAACGTTATTTCCTTTCAAAATTATTGTGGGGATTGTACTGCTTTACCAAGCACCCTAGCTTTATTTCAATTAGAAATAATTCTTTGTGTATTACTTTAATAATTTTCAATGGTAGAACTTCAGGAAATTTAATGAGATATTTACGACCGAACTTTGACTTAACGAAACTATATTAACAACTCCTAGTTGTCGTGAACAGGTGAATTATCGGCCATTGTCACCTACGTTACGATAACGTAACGTTTACTCCTACGCGCAATAACTTGTGTTCACTTAAATATTAGTTATCCATGAGCCGGCTGGACTGGCAACATAAAACTGTTATTAACATAGTTAGGATTATTTAGCAGGATATTTAATTTCAGGACCAGTAAAATACTGGTGATACCCGTCACTTCCTATCGGCTGACAAGATTGACTTTCTGCATTTTCAGCACCCAATAGTGGCCACAGAAATATTTTGTTCACTATAAACTTAAATATTTTACCAATGCGGAAAATATGCAAGTTTTATCCCCTACTAGACGGATTAAAAACCCGATAAGCCTTATCTGTTATACGATGTTGTGTTGAGTTGAGAGATTTCGGCGGCTCTTGACAACGAGGTCTTGAGAGCCGATGAGGGCGAAATGAGGTGATAATGGAGCAGCGCCGGAATGCAAGGTCGGGGTAAACTGGATATCCCTGAGAAAACCCACCGACTAGTGGCATTGTCCTGCACGATTCCCGCTTGCGAAAATCCGGGAGTGACCCGGCCAGGGATTGGAATCGGTTCCCCTTGGTGGGAGGCAAGCAGTCTAAACACTACGCCACCGCGGCCCCCGCTTCTATACGGGAATGAGTGAAGATGCAGTGTGTAGACTTGCCTAATGATCCCGCTTCCAGGAAAGGTAGGGTCTGCGTTGATAAGAGGCGGCTGACGCTAGTTGCAGCTGACTGCTCCACCAAGATGACAGATGGATCGGTCCAGACAGCTCGAGCAATAGACGACATGAGAGACGTGCTAATTCTTGGAGCTCTGAAGGAGTGATTGCAAGCATTTTTAAGGAAGCTTCTATACTATAACACTCTCAATGTAAGAATTTCCCCCATTAAATTTCTCTTCTGCTAAGTTATGGGATCTAACTGATGATCCTGGCGGGGAAGGATATGGGAGAGCTGGGTGGTCGTGACTGAGCAAATGAGTCTTGATAATGGTATTAAATAACGTTATTTCTTAATTTCTATCAAAACTGGCTGGTTAATATAAGGGAACATAAACCTATAATTACTGGTAATGGGGGTCGCGTTCTAACAAGGGATCATGTGTGTACTTTTCTTCCCTGCTCCGTAGTTCCTTGTCTTAACGTCTGGCGAATAGTTAAATGATACAAGTTTTGGCAATTGAAATTGATTTCACCTTTTTTTCACTAATAAGGCAAAATAGTGGCTGAAGAGTAACTAACATACATATACATCCCTACACTCTAAGATATTGCTCGCAAATTTACCATATCGTGCTTATAGCGAGAAGCCGCGAAAGGTAAATTTTTCCCCCTACAATCACGGTAGCGTTCGTACATGTGCTCAGGAAAGGGTAAAATAACTAGGGAATTTCCCAGTTTCGTGTAGTAGTGACGCTTAATATTCCTACATATACAGCCTTATGAGTGGTATTATTTCCATGCATGTTATGGACAGTGGAGGATTCAATGTAAAATTAGATTATTCTTGGAAACCAGTTCATTTATAATAGTGCGGTATTTATACGTATGCTTTGTATAAAAACCGATGATATTCAGAAGTATTTTAATAGCCTGTCCACCAAGTAGAGACTTTTACATGTATCACTATAACACGGTGTTTACTGGTATGCTTGAGGTATGATCGTAAAGCACAGTGCCTCATCCATCAGGTAGCCCCCTCCTTACTTGCTCTCTAGATCCATAATCCTGTATGGATTAAAATCTTTTGTCACAATTTAGGTAATTAACCAAATTTTTTTTTACAGTGAGCAGTTTCACGATGCAAGCTTCATTTTCATTATGTCAAAGGCAAAGCTTATGGCTATGGAAGGATACGTACTGGATATGGACCAAAGACTAAGCAGGGCTTTAAGAAGTGCTCGTGGTATTATCTAACAACAGAGAGCGGTCTTGTAGCCAGAGTTGTGTCACCGTTCCGTCGCTCAGTGTGTGAGGAAAAAGCTTCTAGCGCACACGTTCCACGAATAAATCTCGCAATGGGAGTTATTGCTGAAATAAATAACAGTAAATATAATTATTACGGACACAACACAAATACATATCTCTCTCGTCACAGAAAGCCACGCGTCTGCATTTACTGTGAATATATCTTTGCAATGGAGTATGACCATAAAATTTTTTTTTCATTTAATCTCACAACATTTAGATATTTGGTTGTGATCAGTTTCATTAACGACTCTGTTTACTTGATTTTGTGCCTTAAACAATATGACTACTTGGAAAACATTAGAAATAGCTGGTAATTTATTAATCTGCAGTCACATAAGTATTTTTTTTCGTTGATTTGATTGCAGCAATTTCACTGACATAAAACGTCCTGATTTGGAGAAATGGTAATGAATTGAGACTTTGAAGGCGTTTCTTACAAAATACATTCTATAGAGGTCTTCAACGTCGATTGTTGAGAAGTACTTATACATTAGGTTTAAGTTGGCAGATTTCCATAATGGCCTAATTGTCCATGCAACCCCACGTTTATTAATCTTATTATTAATTGCGTTTATTAATGAAACCTTTACTGTAATTATTAGGCAGGTACATTTCTTTGGCCGTCCAATTTTTATGTTATATAACTAGCGTAATTGTAATGCTTGATTTTTAATCTGGTTTAAAAATTATTTATCCGGATTCGTGATTTTTGTTGCATAATTGTGCACTTAAGATATATCAGTATCAATTTTATTTGTGAAGAGTCTAATAAGTTTTGAATTATTATTATTTTACTTTCGCCGAGCTGAAAACATAGGATCACAGCAAGAAATAACTTACATGGTTGACGCATCTGGAATCAGCATCAAGGGGTATCCAATGACATTTGACTTCATAGTGTACCTTTGCTGTAAATATTCGAATATGGTCAGTTTTCTAGAGACGCAGTCTACTGTATATAAACACGTGTACATTAGGCAGCCTACTTTTCTTTGAAGAATGCTGACGAGATTACCTTCTTGGATATGTGACCTAATATCTCTGCACTGTAAGACAGTTTTCGCAAATGTACCACACCAATGTATAAACGTGTTGAGAAAGCAGGAATAGCAAAGATTTGCCCTTACATCCATGGTAGCTATGCCACATTTGCCAGGAAAGATTCAAATTTTTCGGTAAGTTATTACATTTTACAGTAGCATTTGTAAAATTGCAGCATGGTAAATCTTCCATTAGAGTATAGGCCTAAATGTTAATAACACCCATTTTAGTTTTGGTAGAGGGAAAGGGGGTGCCTCATTAATTAATATTCTTTTTAAGTGTTCCGTGTAAGAATACGTAAATTGAATAAGGGTTCTAGAACTAACATTGCATGGTTTTAAATTTTAGCTCATTAATAAATAAAGTATATTTCACCAAGATTTTGCTAGTAAATTTTGGGTTCACTATTTTTTTACAGATTTCAGAATATCATAGAAAAATTATCTAAAATGTTAATATTTACATAAATAAAATAAGTAGTAAACAAAATTCTTTAACGCATTCTCGTACAGGAACATATACATCTCAATATCGTTATTCAGTTTCATAGTTATAAAACTTAACTGCTTAAAATTAACATGCTAGTTTTTTGTCCGTGTTTTCGCTTGCTAGTACTACACCAACCTGCTACCAATTTACTTTGCCGAATGACGTCTTTGTACACCGTGTTAATGATTATGCCCTCATTTGCTAGTATTATCAAGATGCTAGATGAGCTTATTCTGGAGCAGGCCACGTAGAGTTGCCCATGTGAGAAGTAGTCCTCCCTCCAATCACTCACAGTGGCCACGATAGCTAGGCGGTTAGAATGCTCGCCTCCCACCAAGGCGGACCGGCTTCAATCCCCGGCCGGTTCACTCCGGGTATTCCCAAGCGGGAACCGTGCCTGACAATGCCGCTGGTTGGTGGGTTTTCTCGGGTATCTCCCGTTTCTCCCACCCTTTCATTCCGGCGCTGCTCCATACTCACCTCACTTCACCCTCATTGGCTCTCAAGACCTCGAGGTTAAAAGCCACCCAAATATCTTCACACACTCATGCATATTTTTCCCCGTACCACCGTTAGTGATTGTCCCTAGGCTTTACCTATTGTTATAGCAAAACAGACCTCGAGGTCGTATTGCAGTCTCTTGAATGTGAAAGGATACTCAGATGGGATGAGTGATATCGATGTTATTAAAATTTATCCCTCCCCCTACGTGCATATCTATTGAAGACTGTTGTCTCGATTACACATTTTTGTAAAGCCTCCAATCTTACGAATGAGTTTAGAGTTAACATTAATGAAGTCACAAATTTGATGAGAAGTTTGTGTGGTGACAGACCAGAAGGGTAGATGCTGTTGATGAACTTCGCAGGGTAATTGACTGCATCATCCACTTTTGAAACTGTATCCAAAGATTTGTTATTTTTTTCTACCCCTTCGAACAACTTTAGCCAACTATGTTAATTATTGAGGAAATGTAATACGTTAACGTTACTAAATAAACGTAACACATTCTTTGAAAATATTTTAATACAGAATGTATCCGGGTGACGTTACAAACTTTCAGGAATTATGGAAAATTGCACACGCATTCATTTGATATAGGGAACCGCGATCTGGAATCCGCTCCATCTAACTTTACAACCAAAACGGTGTCGGGAGGCCAATTACTGTGGAATACGACAACGTTCTGGGCTTTTTGAAAGAATGCACCTCGTTTACTGTAAAAAGGTAAAGTACTAACATTACTTTGAATCCTGCAAATCAAGATAAGCATCCTTGCCCGAGTCGGGAATCGAACACGGTGCCTGGAGGGTGGCAGTTAAGTATGCTGACCCCCGATGCCATGCGTCGGCCAACATGTCTTGTAGATGTAGTACCTAACAAGGGGTGGGGAACGCATACGTTCCACTGATGCACGGTAGATGGCATGCGGTGTGTCGACGTTGTGGATCCTGAGACACGAGTGTGGGTAGACAGCAGTTCGTGTTTACAAGCACGAGGACGAGTGCACTTGATCAGTCTGCATGAAATGAAGTACACTGATGCGGTACGTGCGGATATGATTATTGTGTACGGACAACGATTACATTTGTCATCCCTTCGTCAATAACGATCAATCTTGATGTGGTACGTCAACCGAGCGTCCCATGTGATTTATTGTAGGTTTTGTAACTGACTGAGCAGACAATCCGCTATTGTAGCCTACTTTATTCTTCACATTAGAATCCATTTATTGGACCCCAACCGCCAGAGTGCTCAGAACTTCAATACCTCACTCATAAGTCGGGCATAGGTGAGAAACTATTGGCCCAAGACAGATGTCTAGATTCCTCTTCCTGGTAGGGAGTATACTATACCAGTTGTATAGTAGCCGTCACTGTGAAATGTATTTTCTTTGGAGTTTATGGTTCATGGAACTATTGTCTACTGGTATTTTGGCTGAAAAAAATATGAAGTCATTAAATAACTTTGGAAAGATAGTGTCGGAATTATTTTTACATTTGGCAAGTTTGTATCATATATGTTGTTTCAGTAACCTTCGACAGTCATCATTTCAATCTAAAGTGCGCATCAGTATGGTCAGTAATAGGCTCTTGTATCGTTAGTAGCAAGCTTTTACCGCATACCCAGCAGTCCTTAATAAGAGTCTACATTAAGTTAAATGTCTAAATATTAAAAAAAAATTGTCATGTTTAAACCACCGATCTACTAACTATATATCTTTGTTTTCATTTTCTCAAATATCTGATAAATTGTAGTGATAACCTGTGTACTGAATCTACATAAAGAAAATAATTATTAATATTTTTGCTCGTTACAGAAACAATGTCATATTACAGTTTATGGGGTACTCTGGAGTCTGGTACGAAAATTAATGCGTAGAGAACCCCTGGAATAATAAATCATTGCTTTACCGCAACAATTTTTTTATATTGCTGGACAATGCTTAAATGTGCAGAACGAGAGTGAGATTGGTATCAGCCCCCTGGCATGAAAGCTAACCTGATCAGGTTGCGATGATAATTCTGTCAAATTTATTTGGGCATAGTGACAGCAGTATTAATGAATGTTGTGTTACTAGGGTGACATCACTAAATCTCAGCTCACATTTACTGCATACACCGCAACCAACTCCACCAAATCAGTTGACAAATGTATTCACATTGGCGCAAGGATTGCTCCAAAATGATACCACGTTTGTCACAATTCTGATGATCTGGCGCATGGAAGCAGATCAAACCGATTTAAGTGACGGAAAAAAGGCTGGTCATATTAAATCTAATGCATATCAAGATAAGATAAAAAATTTAATATAGGAGGGTCAGATTAAATATGAGGCAGCGCAAGCCGAGTTAAAGGACGAAATAATGGTGAGTCACATTGAAGCCCAAACAGCCCATTCAGAATTAGCCGACATTATTCGACTGGACCTGAGATATTTCTGCGCAAGAGTACAAGCGCATTTGGACGCATTTCGCGCGAGTGCTGTTAAAGAAATTTTCGTTGTGTTCATGACACGCATCGGCGCAACAGAGGAATGCGAACTTCATAATGCTAGATTGGATGCGGAAATTTCTAAATTATAGGGCTCTATGGCTCAGTTACAGTTTAGGTAAGTGGGTGACGGCTCTACCTTTGGGGCCGACCATGAGGACTTTTAGTTATGAAACGAGTTCACAAACTAGAGGAATCGGTAAAATGTCATACATTGGAGCATGAGTCTCTAAACATATCGCATTCTGCACATGTCGGAAGTATCTAGTCACAGTCAGACATGAAGTGTGTCTAGCTTTACTAATTCAGCGATGCTTGTTACTAGAACAACTGTCATCATTCCATGACAAAGTAAGTGAAAATTATACTTCTTCTTTTGAAACGGCTTGAAAAGTTTTTTCATGTTTGCAAAAATGGAAACTGAAGAGGCTTTACAATATGTGGATATTGTCCTACAAGAAAGTACATCCCAATGGTAGGATATCAAGCATGACTCTATAGAGTCTTATCTGTAGTTCCGCTGTGCTTTCAAGGATAAATCTTGTAGTCGGACAGTACAAGATCTATTAAGTGCGCAACTTCACCGTGACAGATTTCTGCCTGGGCGTACCAGTTCTGTAGAGCTTTATTGAACGAGTTTGTCAGAGCCTACATGCCATATAAATCATATTTTGGAAGAGAAGTTCATATAGACTTTGTTTCTCAACTACCATATAGGTGTCGTTGGGCGAGTCGTATAACAATCATACTGGTTCTTCGTACGCTCTTAGAGCTACAAACAATGCAGGACGTGTACATATCATTTAAAAACATCACCCAGCCACTCGCCACCAAAAAGTACACCATTCCCATCACGATTCAAATGGTCTAACTCCGAACGAAGTGACTAGATTTGAAGTTCATTATTGGCGATGGAAACGAAGGAGGCATGGGCATGAAGGTAATCAAAATGAGCATGTTAGAAAGTGATCTGAACCAGAGGTGGATGATTTTCTTGATTCCCTGTCTCACTAACAAAATTAATGACGGTTAGCTAATGAGCATATTTATGAACGAAATCGTGGGTCAAACCATGTTTGAAATGCAGGTCATGAAAGCCTTAAAGCGCCAAAGTGGCTCAGTTCTAGGGTCAAACAGTGTAGTCCACAAAACTGAAATGCTGGAGAGGCGGTTCTCGATCCTTCCTCTCCACCCTTAACTAATTGAGCGTCGGTACACAAATCCGCGGCAGAAATACATCAGTTCGCCATGATACAAAGAACAACTAAACAATGTCGAGGTTGATAGCTCTTGAATGTCAACATGTAACTTAGAGTGTAAAGTGCAGAATAGTTCGCAGCAGAAACTCTACATGGAATTCCATGAACTATTCGCCATTTCCACCTGCTTATAAAAACCAGGTAACGACGTCCCGACAGCTAGTGAGATCAATCAAGAAAAGATGTCACATGAAATATGACAGCTGGTAAAACAGCGACTGTAAAATATGCCGAAGAATTTAAGAAGGCGTACAAGTTTAAGAAGGAGCATAGTTTACAGCAAGATGAGCTGGTGTTAGTCCATGCTCATAAAATTAGTGGCCACATGAATTTTATCACTACGAAACTAATACCAGATTTCAGTGGAACTCTCCGACTTGCTGAAACCATTTTTCACAACTATATAGATCATACTGTGATAGATAGTGATCGGGCGATCGGCAGACTTATTACCATCTATTTGAGGTGATTCCATAAAATTATCGGTTCGGAGCTAGTTGGCGATTAGTAAGCGTTTCTTGGAAACTACCTACTGGCGAAGAAATCGGCAAAGGATGTGATATATAATTATATTTGATTTACGAATCGCCATTACATGTAATTAAATGACACTGTGCTGACTGAAGTGACATAGACTGTTCCCTGAGGGCAGAGAATTTTATTGCCCAGCCAGATTTAGAGTCATGCGGATGCAGCTGCATTGGATGTTCTGCACAGTCAAATGAGACGCGAGATACGCTATCTCTATGAGTGCTTCTGCCTGTTTCTAATGTTTCATTGTTCCCGCAATTTGTTGAAATCCACGCCAATTGAATTTCTGGGCTGAAGTAATAAATTGGTTTCCTGGAAATATATAATATATGCCTGTCTGTCTGGTCATTTCTGCATTTCGACAAAATAACAGAACAAAATGTGGTGATTTTAGTGCTCACCACGAGAAAATATTGAATTACTGTCCACCTTTGTCCGCATTTCCGCCTTTCACAAAGCATTACGTAATTGTGTTTTCCTACAAACAGTATACCAAGCAATTANGCCTTTGTCCGCATTTCCGCCTTTCACAAAGCATTACGTAATTGTGTTTTCCTACAAACAGTATACCAAGCAATTATTTCTGCTGAATATTTTACACTTTTTGAACATGAAGAGGGAGTTTTATTTTATACCCCAGCTCTAGAGCTAAATGACCGATTACGGCTGCATTAAGACTATTAAGGGCGCCACTCCTTTACAGAAATAAATATGTAAACAGTACAACGCAAGTGAAAAGTTTACCATTGATATTGTTAGAGGCGTTAACCCTTGAGAAGACTGGTTTAGCAAGAACAACTGGAATCATTGTAAGTGAACATAATAGAATACAGTGCTCTTTCAGGATAGTTATTTATATGGAATTTTTTTTCTTCTACTCATATGTGTCTGAGGCCTGCGGAATCTGCTGAATATAATTTCTACTTTTACCTCGGTGAAAAAAAAGATACAGGATTACTATATCGTTGCTTCTGCAGTACATATTTAAAGCTATGTTTTTTTGTTGTGTGATGAAGTGACAGACTACAGATGTCAAAGGACTTCTGACAAATAGTCACTTGTGTCGACACATTTAACTGCTAAAGGCTGTACTGGAGTGCTCAGCCTCATCCGAAGACATCGCACTATGTAGGAGAAGCTATTGTTGAACAGCAGTCACAGTCAAATATGTTGTCTTTGGAGTTTATTGTCTAAGGAATTTATTGTCTGTGGAGTTAAATGTTTTCGTTGAAAAAAAATATGAACTCATAAAATAACTTCGGAAAGGTAATGTCAGGATTCTTATTTGGCACGTTTGTATGCTTCAGTAAACTTCGAAAGTGATCATTTAAGTGCGCATCAGTACCGTTGGTCTTTTGCCAGGTGACCAGTGGTTCATAATAAGAGACTACGTTAAAGAAAACGACTGGGTGTATAGCAACAATCCGCTTATGTTACATTACACAGTGCCACGAGAATGGTGTTGCGTAGGTGTAGCTCTCTTNGGGTGTATAGCAACAATCCGCTTATGTTACATTACACAGTGCCACGAGAATGGTGTTGCGTAGGTGTAGCTCTCTTGGGTGACACGTAGAGTCAAAGGGTTGCTTATTATGGGAATACCAGCTGTTGCGCGTAACCTGAAAAAATTTATGCTATTTTACGAAAACGTTTTGGTAAAAATTCTCTCTTTGAACTCTTCGCAAAAATAAAAACATGTGTCTTTTCCAGCAACAGAGTACCCGGAAATGTCACACCCTTGAATTACGGAACCTCTACAAAAATTTGCCATGAGGTTTTTCTGTACTTCCGATTTAAACGAGTAATTACAAAAAATATTACATTTTGGTTGTGCGGTAGTTTCACAGTGCATAAAAAAAGGAACTTGTAAAAAAGTTTAAATATATTATTCCGGACTGAAATCTCAACACGAATCAAAACATTCCAGGCCCTCCACTCTGACCAATACCATACCAACTTTAGAACATTTGTGGTGTAAATATCTAATTCCTTGAAATGTTGTATACGTAATTTACTCAGATTCTAGTAATGATTAAGAATTTTAANGTGGTGTAAATATCTAATTCCTTGAAATGTTGTATACGTAATTTACTCAGATTCTAGTAATGATTAAGAATTTTAATGGTTATTAGCTATTACAGAAACCTGATGATAATTTTTATGTTTGACAGAAATCCTAACTGCTGCAAGAAATGTAATTTTCTGCTTACAGCGACGAGGATAGCTTCGTGTAGACTCAGCATTGTTCGTTCCCGAAACCCGCAACTATAGGAAATATGGGGACCTTCCGTATTTCGTATTTATGGAGCTCGGCTTCTTCTCGTCATTACGATTCGCATTTCCGAATATAAAGTATACATTTTCGCGGATGCGTAAAGGGGTAAGGTTGTGGTTATAACCCCCATCAATTTAATGTTTTAAATTATTATTAATAATAGTTTAATTGAGATTGAAAGTGTAATTGCGGTTAACTGTGATGTACTTTAGTAAACTGCGAGGTAGTTTTTCTCCACGGGTTTGTTCTAATTAGCACACGTGTCAGCACTGCTAATGTTGGTGTAACTTTCCCTACAGTCAGCGTTACACCCCACCCCCTTGAATTCTCCTTCTTAAAAAAAATTCTGCCTTATCCACTGCATTTCCGTAAAAATTTCCGTTAAAATACGGAAGACAAAGCACTCTCAGGCCACTTGACGATTGTCTACGTTCCCTCTTTAGTACAGAAAAGTGATGTCACATCACCTTCACATGTCGCCTGCGGATAGGAACTTCCCTGAGTCTTCCGCCACTGTGCCCTCCTAGGAGGGTCGACGACGGTCGGTCTGTAAGCGGTGGGGGGAATGCGACCCTCTGTAGACGGGCGGGCAGAGACGTCGCTTCCGGCGCTTTCCCCGCCGAGAATTTCCCATTTCCAGCTCCGGAACAGACTCCGAACCCGCACCAGATCGCATAACCGGACGCCACACCGCGCGGACTGCTACGTGCGGAGGGGATACAAACTACCCTTCTCTCCCTCTGTGGCTCTTCCTTTCTCTCTCTTTCTCTCTCTTTCTCTCTTTATCTGTCTCTTTCTGTCTGGCTGTTTCTCTCTGTATGTGTCTCTATCTGTATCCCTCTTTCTCTCTGTCTGTATCTCTCTAGCTGTCGCTCTGTCTCTCTACCTGTCTCACTCTGTACCACTGTCTCTCTGTCTCTCTATTTCTCTCTCCATGTCTCCCTGTCTCTGTCCCTGTCTCTCTCTGTCTATATCTCTGTCCCTCTGTCTGTCACTCTGTCTCTCTATTTCTCTCTTGGCCGCCTGCACCTGGCAAGGTAAGTGTCAGAAATGCTTTGTCATTACAGACAAGTATAAACTGTTCACGGTGAATTGACCACTTTTGAAGCCCTATCTAGTATCTTCTTCTCCGACTGCATTTTACCCGTCTAGCAAAATGCTACAGCCGCAACATTTCCACAGGCTATACTCTAAATTCAGGGCGTGATTACCCTTCTTCAAACCACGATCCAACTTAATTTTTGCTAAACAGCGTGTTCGTTGAACGTAGTCACACTGGTAAAAACGTCTGAAGATACCAAAGACCAGTTTAATGAACCCATCAAAAATGTCGTATTATTGTGATCGACCGTTCTAAATTTCACACACAAAACATATCAATGTGACAAAGTTTTTGATGTTATAATAACGCAAATCTATAAATTAGCCAAAGCTATGTGTTAAAAATAGAAAGTGTAGCCAAAACTGAAAGTATGCGCAAAAAACAGAGGATACACTGTAGTTATTGAGGCTAAGGACACTGCCTAAAGACTGGCAGCTGCGAAATCTGAAGCCGTTTAGAACTGAACATGCGGCGAAAATGAAGATGCAAACCTTGGACCTCAGTTTCTGCATAGGCATCTCGGTAGCGATTTGCCTTCTCACTTCCCATAAAAATAATTAAATAACGCTCCGTCTCAATGCTCTCTCGACCACCAGCGATTTGTGCCTCGATGTCATCACAATCTTCACCATGAATAAAATTATTAAAGGGCAAATTTAAATAATTACATGCGGTGAGAAATACAGCCCTTCCTTCCTGTCGCCTGCCTTGAAACATTCTTCCTTATTAATTTCTATTCTCCTAATTTTTCGCAATTTTTCTTTGTAACATTGTCCCAAAGATTCCGGAAACATTCCTTTTCATATCTACGGTATTTAACCAAATCAGTACTGCAAAGAAGACTAAGACTCCAATTACTTAGACCATGATAACCTGCAAACAACTCTATTGCTGTTAATTAATAACATTTTAAAACCATTTCGTTTAGTGAATAATTTACTACGCAGCTCTGAGTAAACTTACGAATAATTTAACCAAAATCTCTACTATTATGTTATTCCTTTCATTCGGTTAGACAATTCATGACTGTCTACAGCAATACAGAATACGGAAAGAATATAAAACTGAATACCGCATAAATTTACGGAGAACCAAGGAAGTCAATGGTTGAACATCTTCTACACTTGTGGTTCGTCTGTTAAGTGAGCCTGTGCTGCTTATTATCGTGATGTGCGAGGAGAAGTGGATCCCGTATGATAATACCAAACTAAAAGCTCAGTGGTTGGACATTGGCCAAGCACGCGATTTTTTTTTTCAAAATCATTGGTAATACAACTTATGGTTTTGCTATTAGAATGGTTGATAGCGTAGGCGTTGTAAATTACCAGTTATTTATTTCTGCTGAAATCAGTAAAGGTGCCACTTGCTGAGCAGAAACTGTAGAATTGCACCAGCGATTGTGTAGAAAGCAGCCATTTCTAGTCGCCAGGAATAGTATTCTTTTTATAGCAGGTAATGTCAAAACACAGTTAGCCAATATTAGGGAATTGGAAATGAGTGATCTAATGTATGCAGTAGTTACGCAGCACTTGTATTCTTCGGACGTAGCACCATCAGACTAAGGTATTGTAAGCCACTTCCTGAAAGATAGAATTATAAAAACCAGGAATTGTGGTGAAAGTGCGTGATGGGATTTCGTTTTTCACAGGAATCACGTTTCATTATGAATTGGATGAATATACAGCATTGTGAATCGTTGGCATAGGTGTGTCGCTGTTTACATAGATACTTTTCTGAATAATGCAGATATGTTTACTAAATTCCAAAACGCAGAAGTTGTTAGAGGTAAGAAAATGAGGTTTTATTTCTGAATAGCTATTCATGTTTTTTTAACATGCTGAACTATCGGCGTTGCACGGATATCCTTTCGTCTTTTAATAATCCACAAATGTAGACATTACAGGAAAAATCTGAATGTAATGCAGATAATCGAACCGTTGAATGGACGAACCGTTAAGGTGGATTATCAGACCCTATATTTACTCGTAATTTGTGTGCAGGGCTCTCTAATTGAAGCGAGGGCAAATACAAGCGAAACTGCACGCACGCAGTTCACGAGTTTCCCGCTAGGTAACACTATCATCACCTAAATGGCACAAAAGAGTAAAAACGTAACAAAAAAAAAAAAGGCGAGCACGGAGCTATACGCTGTTGCCAGTCCTCTTACAAACATACTCCCGAACAGCAGGCACCGGTTCCTCAGCTCACGCCATAGAGGATGATATAAATTTATTGCGCTGGCCATTTAAGTCTCAAAACTTACAAATCCCGTATAAACCAATACAAAATACAGACGTGACATTTTCAAAGTTAGAAATATGTTTCATTCTAATGAAAAAAAATTTTTTTAACTTTACCTATATAAATTGTATACGCCTGTTCTACCTTCATACGAAATAACATACAAACGGAGGTAGTTAATAAATAATTCAAAATAAAAATATGTTGAATTTTTAACGTACCTGTTCTATACGCAAATATGTCTATATATATTTGCAGTTCTTAAAACACAACAAAGTAATGTAATGATTTTCGCAAATTGATATCGTAACTTGAGATATCTGGTTCGAATACGGCTTCTGTGTTTACATTAACGTACGTCATTGCAAAGTTTTATACAATGTAGGAATGTTGGATAGACATCGTAGGATACAACATGTGTAAAAATAAGTTCTACATTTCTTACATTTCTGAAACAATTTTTTTTTTATTTTACAGTAAAAGGATAATAAATAATTTGATTTTCTTTGACGATTTATATAAACTAACTAGACAGTTTTCCAGGTAACTTGTAAACCCATAATTTCTTATTTTGGACCACTGCGTGCCCTTCAATTACATGTAAAGTCAACACTGTCTTGGAAATCCCACTGAACAGTACTCTTATATGACGTAGCCTATGTGACACCGAGACACAAAACTGTGATGCATTTATGTAATATTTATGTGTATACAACGAAACGAAACCGGTTTAAATTGTCACCAGTTTGAGCAGCGCACTTTTATTTGGGCGTTAAAAACTAGCATAATATACTATCTTGGTGGGAGGTGAGTAGTCTTACCACCCAACCACCTTTTCTGTTAGTGATTAAAATGTAATCCGCATTATCCAATGGCAAACCATTATCAACGAGTAATTAGTCTCTAGCGTCCGTCACAGGAAATTGTAAGAACAACTTCTGTATCGGGGCGGGGTTATTCGATTAGTAACGTAATGATTTTGAGCTCAGCCTAATCCTTGGTCTACAGCTCGTGACACTATTTTACAGTTCCATTCGAACCATTCATATATTAAGACCTTCACCTCCGGTTTTAAAATGTGAAATTTCTTTCTCAGCCGTCGTCCTGCATTCTACTTGTTCTTCTACTTGACGTTGGAAACGTCGAGAAGCCTCCACATCTTCAAGCTCCTCTTTGTTCGCAAGATGTGGAGCCCTTGTAACGCCGTGCCAGCCTTTAGACAAACACCTCGAAGAATTCACCTCCCGAGAAGAGAAAATCGATCTATCTTGCAGGCGTCTCAAAATACGTACATACACTTGAAATATATATGCTTTGCAAAATTTTCTTATACACTTGTACGTTATATTATCATCGAATATAACTTTGTGTTTAAAAAGTGTTTCCATGATACCTCTCGGTTCTGTCGCCCGTCGCAAAGTTATATTTCATCGATTGCATTCCTTTCAGCGTCCTTTCCGACTGTTTGGACCACTGTGTATCCTTCATATATTAACATTAAAAAAAAAAAAAGGTGGGAAAAAGTAAGTAAGTTTATAACATTTTAGTTACACTGACATAACTAACTTGTATACACTGGTGTCATAGACTGAATGTTGTAACTTGAAGCGACGAGCGGCACTCCAAACTTCATCTTGATGGCTGTTCTTCTCGGCTTGGGTCCACAAACAGACCCCGTAGAAGTGTTGCCAAGCATGAGTGAGTGAGTGAAGAGATTTGGGTGACCCTTAATATGAAGGTCTTGAGAGCCGATAAGGATGAAGCTAAACGAGTACGGAGCAACGCCGGAATGAAGGATCGGGGGATACAGTTGAGCCACGAGGAAACCCGCTGACTACCGGCATCGTCCCGCATGATTCCCACATGCAAACATTCGGATGTGACCCAACCGGGAATCGAACGCGGTTCGCCTATGTGGGAGGAGAGTAATCTAATCACTACACCACCGTGGTCCCTTTGACAATTGTTCTATAGTTTATTGGTGGAGTAATTGTCCTAAATTCTGTGCTGCCGGGATGAAAAATCCGCTTTCGCTTTGATGCTGTGTTTTACATAGTATAATGGCTGCAATTTTATTTTTTATTTTTTCGCTGTAGTTTGCTTCGCTTGCCCAATGTTACTGATTCATAACTACAAGTAACAAGACGTCATGCGGTTGGTGTCACTAAAAGACATCTTCCAGAAAAGATAAGATTACAGCATATACATGAACGCCTACGATATATAGGCTCATTTAAAAAACCAATGTCAGACAGTGGCATATCCTGTAGTTACGATTTTACATAAAATCAAGGGTATGTAGGAAAATGAAATGTAAACAAACCCCCGTGTTATCCCTTGGCTGTACGGTTTTGTAAATTTTTTTTAGTGTACCACTTTTAATGAAATTTTTTTTCTGTCCAGGTTCGGCCGAACCTCCGGTACGGCGGAAGCGTGTGGC
>NQII01006909.1:0-36728 GCA_002778355.1 Clitarchus hookeri | reverse complement strand
CTGGGGCGGGCTGGCTGTACCCCAGCAAGGTGTGCCTCACGCACCGCCAATGGCGCGAGAGTGCGTGCACCGGCGACTCGGGCGGCCCGGTCCTCTTCCACGGCGAGCTGCGCCAAAATGTACCCCAACTACGCGCTACAGTAACTAGCCACCTAGACTGGATATCAGAGCCTCTGACTTACGGCAGGCAGATGGGATGGAATTACTAGCTGCTCTTTGGCGTCCCAAATGAAAATAATGCTTCTTACTACTTAATGGAATAGTTTATAAATTTCTCATGTAACCACGAGTAAGCACATAGTCTGTAGAACTATCAATAATTATAAATAATACAGAATTTGGTATAATCAATTAATGCCCATTTTGAATTAAAACATTATTATTTTTGCTATGTTAAAATTCTTGAGTATTAGTTTAAAATGTTCAAAAAGAGAAAAAAGGCAATGGAAAAGCCTCAAGCTTTCAAAAAAAAAAAATTCCAATGTGATTCTAATCGTTTGAAAGATCATTCACAAAATGTTAGTCAGAATTGCAATGCTATTTAAAATTTTTTTATCTTTGCACATTATTTCTTACGGTGCATTTGTATCTTATAGTTTAATGGTGTCACTACAATGAACCGATGTTAAATTTCTAGACTAATGGTTGGCAAGTATTCAAATTTTCTCTTATAGCACGTTGTTATGAGCCTTGGTGGCTCATAACACTCTAAGAAAGGTTAAGTTTAAGGAAAAGAGGATAAGCTGAGATAATTAAAAGGATTGTTTGAAATGATTAATAAAGACTTTACTTGCTCTAAAGTTAGAAGGGTATACAATGATATTCAATTAAAGTTAAGTCCAACGAAAGTTAGAGGGAAGGACTTAAGGAAGGTTATTAGTTAAGAAGGAGGATCACATATAAAGGAAGGGAACTTACCCCAGCCTCGCACCCGGACCTCTGGCGGAAGCGGCCCAAGCAACAGCCGCTCTCTGGTCTGAAGTTCGTAGTAGACGACGCCGGTCCTGGTCATTGACGTTTATTTCACACTTCTCGTCCCACCACGTGACCGTTGACGAACTTTGCTCCGATTGGTTACCTTAGTGCTTTGCAGGCGGGCTGTTTCGGTTTTTGTGTTACTTCCCTGAAATGCTCTTGGATCCACATATTCGCTGTTGCCGGGCGTCTTGTGTGAATGCCCCGTCGACTTGCTGCAATCATTCTTAATCTGATGTTTTGATACGCCGGCAGTTTTGTGGCTTCTTCGCGCCATCATTCTGTCGTGTCTGCAATCGTTCTGGCTTGGCGTTAGTGAACTATGTGGAGCCTTTCATTAGCTTTTGTTTGGTTAGGAAGTTTGAACGGGATCAATCATAACAACGTGTATTAAATTACTTACATGAATTTCTTAGCAAAATATTGCTCATATACAACAGCTGTGTATCTAAATATGTTTTTTTAACATACACACTAACAACGGAAAAATATTATTTCTAAAATTAAGTTTTAGAGATTTTAATAATTTTTCCAAAATTTAATGATTAATTTTAAAAAATTTACTATATCAAGCTTAATGATTTTGGGAATACTACATAATTTCTATTAGATATTATTCATTTTTAAAGAGATAATTATTTTATGGATTTCATATATTCTTATTTTATTTAGGACCTTCCTATGTTCATATCTTTCAGGCCTAGCTTAGACACAAGTTACGTTTCTCCCAAGTTCGCTGTCACCTGGTAGACAGCAACGCGGCCCGTATAGATTTTCTTACCGATTGCAAACTAACATGTAGCATATTTTCCCCTCTTATTACGGCAACGCGACTACTGTACTCTGTACTCCTCACGTATTAGTGGTGTTTCACTGGAGTCAACTTTTTCTCCCATGTTTCTACCCAATATACGCTCCAAATCTGCCATTTGCGAATGCCAGAGCCATCTAGCTTTGTTTCTGAAGCATAGGCGCATCTCGTTTGAGCGCACAAGGGCTTTTCTTCTTTCAACCAACCAACAGAGTAGGACACTAAATACGTCCGTGTTTGTGACATCTGCTTTCCTGTGCAAGATGTAATTTTTTTTTTTGGTGTTTTACGTTAAATGTAAGAGTTTAGTGCTGCAGTGTAACGTAGTTCTTTCGAGCATTATGGTGCCACGTTAGTGTTTCTCTTCGCCTCCGTAATGGGTAGGTGCCAATAAGTGTGAAGTTTCCCTTCCCGCATTTCACATCAACAGTTTAGTAATTTTTCTTTTTGGGACCTTTTACAGAGGTCGGAGTTTTCCAGACTCACAGTTTCCTGGTATAAATATTGCTTTATCTTAATTACCTGTGACTTCTGTTCACCATTTTACGGCAAGCATGGCAGCATTTCGGATTTCTGTTTTCTCGCCTGCCATCACTTTTCGCCGTTTCACCGAGATTGGTTCAACACCCTTTTATGTGTGAACTTTAACATAAAATTTGTGAATTGAAGAATCTCAGCTTTCTTTTCAATCTTGAGAGTTTCGCATTGGCCAGCATTTACGGCAAATGCTGTTATATTATTTTTTATCTTTACCAAGGGTTTTTTCGAACTATTACTGTGTAATAATATATTAAAATCATCTTTGTCGGAGGTCCCTTCTTTTCTAAGTCACTTCGATATTTATAAATCTTAATACTCATTATTCATATGTTTTGATTGTACCAGTTAAATTTGTGAACCTTAAATGTTCAAAACTAAATCAAATAGAAATCCACCTGACTCGAGTCTGAATATTTTAATCTATATATAAGGAATATTTAATTTGATTAATATTTTTAGCTACCATCAGGAGGTGTTTGTTTTGTATACTGCTTGCACCCAGATCGCATAATAATAGTTATAATAATAAGAAAAAAAATATGATCCGTTGGTAGCCGACCCTCTAAAACCATAATGGCAACATTACACTTCTGTTTCTCTTGCCAAATACGAGAAAGAGTTTTAATATTTTAATCGCTTATTTAAGACATTCTTATTTAATGCCACTGTGTAATTATTCGCACAGTAAATACAGCATCGATGGATAGGAGTGGAAATATAAGGAAAGTATAAACAAAAAAATCAACAATAATAACAAGCTAGTTATACAAGTTCAGGTTTAGATATGGGAGCTGAAGTTGTGGCTGCAGTTAGGGAACCATTATAAGGAATTTACTTCCACATGTTTATTAATTTTACCTACGTGGCAGTCGTTATGATTTTTTTTAAGTTGACATTGGGTTCAGTATTACCGAACCACCTTAGTTTATTGCCAATTAAAAATAACTCATAAATACGCTTGAAAAATCGCACTTGGCGCCAACAGCTGTGTTGACCCGGATCTTAGTCCGTCAGATATACCAGATTTCACTTGAGGTAGAAGTAGAATTGCAAAATATTTACAGTACCACGATATATATGAATTTTTTTTCATATGCAACAAAAAGTTTACAATTTTGACAATTCTGGAAGCGTGTTTGCGAATTTTTAATGGGTTATGAATGTTGCACAGTCAGATACAGTGCTTTATTAGAAGTCTTTCTGGTTCTACCTTGAGCACGTGAACAGGGCGATCGAGGTACTTGTGCTGCAGTACTCATTTTGTAATTATTCACACAGCAATGGAATTGTGACTTTATTNCGAGGTACTTGTGCTGCAGTACTCATTTTGTAATTATTCACACAGCAATGGAATTGTGACTTTATTTGGCACTGTTGATTTGCATTTTGGCGGCAGTGCTTCCACAGAGTGGTCTAGACTGCTTGGGCAGGCTTACACTGGTATTTAGCGTGGTGGGTGTGGTAGTCACAGGAATAACAGAGTATAAACCGAGGCTCAGCCTAGCATTATAAAGTCATCATTATAGAAAGCTACCCCTCAGGTGTAAGAATGTTTACACTTCAGGTGGGGCTGGTCCAGTTCTCTTCATGAAGAGAACTGCGGGTAATGGTTCTGTACCTCGTACCAACATAACAGTGCTCTGTCGACGAAATCACGTACTGACAAGGGAGTGCCGAGGAACAACATACATCAATAGTGGTAGAGAAATGCACATTAAGGCCGTAACACTGGCCAGAGAACGGTATTGAATAGCGCGGAGAGTGTTGATGGTAAGCACATTACACCACCTAGAACTCCGCATTTAACGCGATGTTAACCACGTTGTGACACCTCTTTGCAACACCAAACCCGATAGAGGTATGTGAAGCCTTAAATCAATTAAATACCTTCACTCCAATCTGTAACGTATCTTATGTGGAACGATTGCTTATTAAACAGCAATCGATGGTTGTTTCCCGAATCCTGTGAAAGCAGAATTAAATCTTAAGGCCAACTTCCATTATTATTTCTTCTATTACTTCCCGCTCGGCTTCGCCCACCAAGTTTCCCCTTCTGCCAATTCGAGATGTTGACAACAATAAAAAACTTTTCCAGCCCAAGCGCGAACATAGATTTTCCAAGTACCTGAAAGTATTTGTTTAGATGGTTCTGCCTGCCTCTTGTTGAATGAAGTCCCTCATTTATGTCAATAGCTTAAATGGTCCCAGTTGTGCATGTATTTTCCGTGGATATCTCCTTTCACACACTGGAGAAAACTACTTTGAGTCACATTGTAAACTCGATACGGCAACACCGCATCGCATATACTCTTCCTACAGTACATATTTTGGCTCTCAAAACCTCGCTGTTAAGAGCCGCTCAAATCTCTTCAATGACTTAATCATCCACAGTGCATATGGGTCTTTTTGGAATTTGTCTCGTCTATTACTGCCATCTGTAACTTTTAGGCCTACAGTCTTTGTTACAAAGAGAATAAAAAGAGGTTTTGTGTGAAGGTAGAGCAAAAATCGTTATGTATGGTATAATTACTCTAGCAGGATATTTACTTGTATTCCACTAGTTGGTTTAATGATAAAAAAATATTTATCGTGTTTTGTTATGTTACCACTCAAGGGTAGAGCACAGAGAGGAGAATATCTCAAGGGAAGGTTATGTATACACATATACAAAGTAGGTGTTTATTGTATTTTCTTAATTAATTACATTAATTTCAAAACATGTATTATTATTTATACACTTATATAATGCTTTAATATTACGTCACTCGAATCTCAACAGTATATTTTGAAACTAAAATTAGAAAGAAATTAATATTCGTTTAGTTTTCATGTTATTTTATAGTATATTTAATAATATCTTCCTTTGTTATAAGTTCTGTTTTTGTTTGAGCTTATTTATGAAATGACTAATTTGTAGAGAGTAAATAACTGTTTTAGAACACATTACGCAAGATCTGAGAGCCTGGGAAGGAGACTTTAAAATAAATACTTGTAAATGTGTAGTAGACTGGCTTGAAAATAACCTTAATTCATCTAGATTAACACTAATTGTGTGTACGGGTAGGTTTAAAGAAGAGGTCCGGTGCCAATTTACGAATAAATTATATTTTTTAATATGTCACCTTGTTTCCTATCCAACATCCCATAACACGAGGCACCTATATACCCTTCCATACGTCTGTTCACGCGAATTAGGCATTCGGGTAGGAATACAAACGCCTTTGAATAATATTATTACAGTTGTAAGAGCTGTTTTTTGAAAATCAGGAGAAAATATTTGGCATTGTTGTATTGTCCATACTCTTGTAGAATACGAATCTACATTTTATGAACAATTTTATGAACCAGTTACTAAATATAAAAATTGAACTTGTCAGTAAAATAGCTAAATTATGGGAAAACATTAATAGCAGTAATTATATATTTTCCACGGAATAAATAAATTAATTAATGTAACTCATACAAAGAACTATCTTAAAGGGGTGGCCTAATATCAGAATTAAGTCATGAATTGAATACATATTTAATTTAATATAATGTAGTAATTATGTAAGTGTAATGAATTTATTTTCCAGGGCTAATATTTTTTTCTTCGAGATTTTACTACGTAGGCCCAATATATTTTTGTCAAGGGACTTGCATGCTATGTTCTATGTTTTTTTTAAATCGTTTCTTTGTTTTTATGTTTTGTCACACTAAATAATTCACGATGAACAAAAAATTATCATTCCATTTTTAAACCTCAGGAGAAGTAAAATTTTTATTTTACTTAATGAGGTGTCATCGTATATGATGGTGAAGAAATGTATTATTGAATAACCCAGCCATTATTTTTTTTGTCCTGTACACCATTATTTGTTTATTGCAATACGGATAGCCTAGAGTAGCTACGTGTATGTTGTGAAGCTGGCGGTGATTTTTTGCTAGTTCTTAAAAATCATATGACAATTTTTCCTTTCCCAGAAAATTCCTTATATTTTTAACTTAATAAATACTCTCGAACAGTTTATACATCGCTCTTTAAACACCCAACCGTTGCGGGTACAGTGTAATATTATTTTGTATTTACATTTTGTATTTGGAAACTAGTTGCCAAAAATGGTTTTGTTATATTACATGAAAAATAGAGTAAATTTCACAAAGCCTTAGTGACGAACGTGTAAAACAAATGTTGAATTTTAACAAGCAAACGTTTCAGAATTCAAGTTTATAAGCATTGAGCTACATAAACCATTTTTTACGTTATCCTGAATAATGTGTTGTAAATATTCAATAGTTTGGCTGTAGAGACACAAGAAAAATTTGGCAACTTGTCTCTAAAGAATATTGTTCGTAACAAGTACAGCAATTTTGATTGTGTACCGATAAAGAAATAGCTCTCGCCCTTATGGTATATTAACACTGAGATACATCGTAGTATCTAAATGTACGCTTTTATCGCATTACTTTAATGTTTATGTCTGTATACATTAACACAAATAACACGCTTAGCTATTCTGTACTTTTAATTTAGAACTCTCAAAACCTCGATGTTAAGAGCTATGCAAACCTTTTCACTCTTTAATTTACAAGCCAAATACAATAATGTAAACCAAAGCCTAATTTAACTACAGCGTTGTCACGCCACTAAGCTAAAGCCAAGGAGCAGCGTCGATCCCTTCCACGCCAGGGTTTGCATGTGTTTACTGAAGGCCTGCAGATTTCATTAGGAGACGTTTCCCGATAGACATGTCCGAAATTTCATTGTCTACACCTGAAAATTGTTCTAAAATTTTTTCTTAGTTTGTTGAGCTGTCTTCTCTCTGGATACAGACAAGATTTCGTTTCTTGTGTCCTAACTATTAAAAACGATTAAAAACAAAAACAATTGTTTAAATAAAAAAAAATTAAATATGTTTTGGTCGTTCTTAGATTCTAAGACTGGATTCCGGTCTTTTTATTGTAAGTGGACTGTCCGGTAATGTACCTCTTACATCTACGTGGCCAGTCGATCAAGTTACCACTTTTGTTTTGTTACCGCGATTTTATAGACTGAAGTAACGAAAATGTATTGTCTCATTCAGGATACAATTCATATGATATTCAAATGAGTTTTTAAAATATAATAGCTAAAATGTATGATTTTTTAATTTAGCGTACTGATCTTTGGATTACTTACCTATGATGTTCGGTTGCTACACAGTTTTATAGCCTAAATCATATGGGTATTGGGCTCAGAAGATTGATGTTCATATTGGTGGCGTACATAAATATCATCGAATATCAGTGTATTTCAACCAATACCCTGAATATTCAGCTAGTTTTTTGCTAATGTTTCATTATCATTTAAATACATTTGAAAATTCTAATATTTTAGGACTTAGAAATATTCTGTAATTTCTACTACATGTAAATACGCCACATCTCAGGTCAAGTGCAATAATTTGTAATGTTTAAACTTAGAATGTATGGATGTTCTTCAAATCCTACTAATTTTAATTCTGAAAGAAGAGAACATCACAATGTGTTATTTGCTTAAAAAAATAGTGTTTACACACTTCAATTCATATTGACCAATAAAAATCGTAAATGCTATATGGGGCACACACATTGAAAAACAAGTTTAGAACTAATGAAAACAAAATAAGCAAGCCCAGGCCACCGTATGCAATACGTATTGTTGACTTGATTCAGACCAATTCGATAAGATGAATTTTGGTTTCTAGGCCTTTCTCTTAGCCCGAGACGTTTAAAGGCGTTCGCCATAATACAATTTGTTATTTTATATTTGTACCACATACTGTTCATCTTGTTGACATTATCTGTGAGTATATTTTCCTCAGATACTTTTTTTATATTGCATTTCATAGTTCAAATTTCACAGTTTTTGTAATGTAAAAATAAAATTAACCAAAATATTGGAAGAAAATTAAACAAAGGCAACTAAAAGGTATTAAACTAATTAATTTGTTTGCTTAGCAAAAATCGTTAACAAAAAAACCAGTGGCAACCAGAAATAAAAAAATATGTAAAATTTCCTTATTTTCAGCAGATTTTTGAAATAACAAAAAAGTTCCTTGTACAATTTGGTAGATGTCTCTAAATAGCTCTTTGCATCTTCTTTTGGTGTGAATTATTTCACTTCTCTACGTAAATTATTTTTCATTATCTGTACATTCCTATAAAAGAAAAATGTAAAATTTTATATGTATTTATGCAAAAATATGCGCAGAATGTTTTTTCAAGGAAAGTGAAATAACTGATGTCTAAAATTTTAACATAACGTGGTACTAATGTAAAAAAAATGTTTCATTGCCAACGGTTTTAAGATTTATTAAGGTGACTGAATTATCCTCGCATAATATAAACATTGGATTAAAATTTGAAATCCCTGTAAAATTTTGTTTTCAATAATTTTAATTTTTTCTTCAATATTTCCTTGCTTTAATAATTTTGCCATTTCTGAGAAAAATATTTGTTGTTTAATAAAATAACGTTTGTTTAGCGCAACCAAATTAATTAATTAAATAGGAGAGATTTAGTTTTTTGAAACCAAATTATTTTATTAATCATATTTGGTTGCCCCAAACTGTACGATCTGTTTCGTGCATGTGAATATTTGTTTGGTGCTACGTAAATTAAAAAATTTCTGTTAAAAACTAAATTAAATACGGCTGATATTTGAGCCAAGATAGCTTGCGCCCACGCGCTACTCCCAGTCTACCTCTGCCAAGTGACTACTGGTAAAAAGGGTATGATTTAAATATAATGTAAATATTGGACCGCGCAAGGAAATTTATATTACAAGTTATACAGTTTTCAGTTTTAGTTTGTTGTTGAATTTGTTTTCTTTTTTCTTTTTATACCACTATTAAACATCAATTAATGCATTAACGAACGCCGGCATTCTTACAATTGTCACAAAAATATATGACATGTGCAGTGCGAGGCTAGTATTCTTACAGGGCGCTGACCACACTACATCTAGTTTTCCTAACGCAGTCTACTGCAAATAGAAGATATGGTCACAAGTACACGTATTCAAACGTTTACGTGACGCTTTCCTCTTCCACTCGTCATCGCAAGTTGTTCAGCTGTTTCGTACTACACACACACATCCTTGGTGACGATGTATGACTAGCAGCGATGTTTGTTTGCTGCGTCCTTTTCCCAAGGACACTTGCAGTCATTTGATGACGCAACGACGTGTTTTGCATGTACTTTCTCCTTCAGGGAAGACTATTTACAAAGGTCCATAATTTTTATACACCGAAAGAAAATGTTTGTTAGTGGGTATAAAAATTATTAAGTATTTGATTTCCAAAATTATATTTTGTTGCTGGCAAAAAAAAAAGTTAGTGTACAATAACAAGCACATTGAACAATAACAATGCCATTTACTTCTACTTGACCTATTCATTAATTTAAAAGATATTGCTCTGCTTCCTATAAATATTTAGTTGGCAGCAATAGCATTGAAATCGTCGAGGCTGAAACATGCTGCTTCGACTGCAAACCAACAGTCCTCATATTCTGAGCATTTTTGCAAGCGTATTGGAAGTGGCCACCTTCTGCTCTGGCTACGACGTCTTATTTGTCGGTTTTCGTCTACTTGAATCAGGTTGAATTAACTCATGACGGATATTTTAAGAATTGGCAAATGGAATACATAAGCCCCTTATTACAAGTAAGTAAATGTTACACATTAATGATGCCAGAAAATAAACGTACCGTGAGGTCAATTATTCAGGCATTTACTAGTGTGCCACTTGTTATAATTTGTAGAATAGTCTATTTGCTGTATATTCACACTTTTTTTTTAACATCAATTTTGAAAATCACTCCATGTATGAAGTTTTTTTGCTGTTTCCTAAATATTTCATGTAACACAAAGTCCTTTGCTCCTTTTAACATTTAATCATCTTATTACTGGTTAAATAGAACATTCGCTTATATTTTTTATATAAGTTATAGAATATAATTTACATTTAATAATAATAAAACAGAGAGAATATAGGTGTGCTGGAAATATCTTATTAGAAATCATTCTTCTGCAAAATGTAATTAAACTGAAAGCACACGAGTGCGGTTCGTTATCTCTTCGGTGTCATTTACTAGACTTAGTTGAGCTTTTTTTGCGCGATGCGAAGGGATAGCTTGATATTAGAACTTAAGCAGGTATTCAGAAAAGTTAGAAATAATCGAGAATGGACATAATGTGCATGCTCAAGTCGAAACCTGCAACAACCAGCTACGTGGCACAGTGGCAAAACAATGAAGTCGGATTCTAGAAGATGTGTGTTCAATTTTTTTGGTCCGGCCATTATGACTTCTGTTTTCAAAGATTATCCAAAATCACTCCTGGCGTTTGCTAGTTACTTGGCCGATTCCTTATCAGATCCTGCCTCCGCCGATACGTTGAACCATACATACTATCAATAGCCCGCAACTCGCAAAACACTTTTATGAGCTGCAGTAACTAGCATTGCTGATAGCATCGTAACAGTTTTGTTGCAACTGACGAACACAATTTTGCTTACGAGAACACTGGATTTATTTGTTACCTCATAAGCCCCAGCAAATACTGAAATGAAAAAAAATATTTTGTAATATTAATATTAATAAAGTAATGTGTGGATTCTAAAATAATTTTTGTGTCCACAAAACTTTTCATGTTTATATTTATTTCGTTTTGTGTTATAGTTGTAGAAATTGTGTTAGGTTGTTGGGATTATTTACCCAATTTAAGTAGCCCTTAATATTTTATAACGTGAAACTTTAAATCTTTAACCATCTTAAATTCTTGAATTTTAGGGAATTTATTTCACGAATGAATTCTACAAAAAAATTCTTCAAAATTTGCGTAACCTTAATAAAATTGCAAATTTTCTCGTTTCGTTATAATTTTACGTTATGATTTAGTTTGAATTTCATTGGTCATCATTCTAGTTTCAGTTTTCCGCTTCCAATTCAGAGGCTTCCACTTGCCATTATCAAATTCCAATGCTCGAACTAAATGAGAATTTTCATTAAATTGCACCTCGTCTTTATTGTGATTAACAGATATATTCTGAAGGAAATTTGTTTATTTGTGCATATATATTGAAGACCATGTTAACAATTTAAATACTATAACTACTTAATTAGATCTGTGAGCCCAAATTCGAGAGAGTAAATTTAATTTGTTCTGACGTGGTTGTAATGTCTACTTGATTAAAGGTTTATCTATTCCTTAGTAAGAACATTTTTAAATAAACGCTACGCAAGCATTAGNCGCTACGCAAGCATTAGAAAAAAAAAATTGTGTTGTTAAATGTTCATAGTTTCGGATGTGATGTAATTTATTAAAGATAAAAAGAATTTAGTAAAATTATCAGTTATACATAGCAAACAGATAATTTTAGTAAAAGTAAATTATTTTCGTTCAAGAAATGTTTTTCTTTTACTGTATGGTTATTACTTTTTTTTCTAATGGACGGATAGATGATCTTTTAATTGACACCATAGAAGAGATAACTAGGCCAGTTCACATAGCGATATTCTGACACTGCTCCGATGATCATGNATTCAGGCATTTACTAGTGTGCCACTTGTTATAATTTGTAGAATAGTCTATTTGCTGTATATTCACACTTTTTTTTTAACATCAATTTTGAAAATCACTCCATGTATGAAGTTTTTTTGCTGTTTCCTAAATATTTCATGTAACACAAAGTCCTTTGCTCCTTTTAACATTTAATCATCTTATTACTGGTTAAATAGAACATTCGCTTATATTTTTTATATAAGTTATAGAATATAATTTACATTTAATAATAATAAAACAGAGAGAATATAGGTGTGCTGGAAATATCTTATTAGAAATCATTCTTCTGCAAAATGTAATTAAACTGAAAGCACACGAGTGCGGTTCGTTATCTCTTCGGTGTCATTTACTAGACTTAGTTGAGCTTTTTTTGCGCGATGCGAAGGGATAGCTTGATATTAGAACTTAAGCAGGTATTCAGAAAAGTTAGAAATAATCGAGAATGGACATAATGTGCATGCTCAAGTCGAAACCTGCAACAACCAGCTACGTGGCACAGTGGCAAAACAATGAAGTCGGATTCTAGAAGATGTGTGTTCAATTTTTTTGGTCCGGCCATTATGACTTCTGTTTTCAAAGATTATCCAAAATCACTCCTGGCGTTTGCTAGTTATTTGGCCGATTCCTTATCAGATCCTGCCTCCGCCGATACGTTGAACCATACATACTATCAATAGCCCGCAACTCGCAAAACACTTTTATGAGCTGCAGTAACTAGCATTGCTGATAGCATCGTAACAGTTTTGTTGCAACTGACGAACACAATTTTGCTTACGAGAACACTGGATTTATTTGTTACCTCATAAGCCCCAGCAAATACTGAAATGAAAAAAAATATTTTGTAATATTAATATTAATAAAGTAATGTGTGGATTCTAAAATAATTTTTGTGTCCACAAAACTTTTCATGTTTATATTTATTTCGTTTTGTGTTATAGTTGTAGAAATTGTGTTAGGTTGTTGGGATTATTTACCCAATTTAAGTAGCCCTTAATATTTTATAACGTGAAACTTTAAATCTTTAACCATCTTAAATTCTTGAATTTTAGGGAATTTATTTCACGAATGAATTCTACAAAAAAATTCTTCAAAATTTGCGTAACCTTAATAAAATTGCAAATTTTCTCGTTTCGTTATAATTTTACGTTATGATTTAGTTTGAATTTCATTGGTCATCATTCTGGTTTCAGTTTTCCGCTTCCAATTCAGAGGCTTCCACTTGCCATTATCAAATTCCAATGCTCGAACTAAATGAGAATTTTCATTAAATTGCACCTCGTCTTTATTGTGATTAACAGATATATTCTGAAGGAAATTTGTTTATTTGTGCATATATATTGAAGACCATGTTAACAATTTAAATACTATAACTACTTAATTAGATCTGTGAGCCCAAATTCGAGAGAGTAAATTTTATTTGTTCTGACGTGGTTGTAATGTCTACTTGATTAAAGGTTTATCTATTCCTTAGTAAGGACATTTTTAAATAAGCGCTACGCAAGCATTAGAAAAAAAAAATTGTGTTGTTAAATGTTCATAGTTTCGGATGTGATGTAATTTATTAAAGATAAAAAGAATTTAGTAAAATTATCAGTTATACATAGCAAACAGATAATTTTAGTAAAAGTAAATTATTTTCGTTCAAGAAATGTTTTTCTTTTACTGTATGGTTATTACTTTTTTTTTTCTAATGGACGGATAAATGATATTTTAATTGACACCATAGAAGAGATAACTAGGCCAGTTCACATAGCGATATTCTGACACTGCTCCGATGATCATGTTTCGGTGGGACGACACCCTTTCAACGTAATTAGGGTAATGCCTTGCACTACACGTCTCTGTATTCCCCCCGGACACAATGCCGACCAGCTTCTCTCTGAAAACGACAGGGCCTCCCGAGTCCCTAACCCCCCTCTCCCTTACGCGCTCTTGGGGAGGCCTCTCGACGTGAGGCATATCTCCCTGGGTCAGATGTAGCCTCCATGAACCATGTTGCATTTTCGCCAGTCCATCACGCTCAGTTCCACCCTTATGAGACGTGAGCTTATAGATTCAGAAGGTCCCACCGTTAGACTTCCGAAGCCGGAGACGGTGACAGAGGACCCGGCGGGCGGTTCGCTGGTCGCCATCTGCAGTGCCTGGACGCGTGAGTTGGACTTGAAGCTCAGCCTAACCTGGAATCATCGTTCGAAGCATGCATAGGATTCATAGTCTATTTGAGAGTCTTACACACCACATTGCAACACCAACATACTACAGCTGCGTGGCCAACAATAAGAAAATTTGAATTAAATAAGTATATGTGCTATGGTTTAAAGTGAAGTAACGTGCGTAGTTAAAATGCAGATGTTGGAATTTGAGACCTAGACGGGACACAGATTGTGCCAAAAGATGAGAAATGTCTAGTTAACAGGTAATTTTCTTTAATTTCGCTTAATGTTGGGAATCTCTCTCTGACCTTGCATTTAATTCAACATCAATGATTTTCAAATTAAGGATTTTAATAAATCGTTAAAATCATGGAAAATTTGACTTTCTGTTGTGTCCCTCATTATAAAATATCTCTCTATAAAACAGTGCAAAACCTTCTACATAAAAAATTCCTGGTATTCGAGAAACACATATTGGTCCTCGATGTTAAGGGTGTCACGCTACTGGTATATGTTCCCTCACTATTCCGTACACCTATATGTTTTGATTATTTTGTCTCTTTATTATTGTAAGCAAAAATAAAACATCTACGGAGTAGTAAATTAACTATAGTATTTTCTTCAGATTCTTGTATTTTACCTGCGAGTGCGCTGTCCGCTAATGTAACATTTATTTCAGAAAAGGCCAGTCGAAATAGTTGTGACTGTATTTTGTTTAAATTATTGTATCAACAGAAGTACCTAAAAATTATATGCTTCTTTAGAGAGAGTTCATACATTTCAACATGATTTTAGCGAGACAGAGACTTACACGGTGTTCTCGTGTTGGGGAACACTGTTACCTCTTACAGTTTAATTAGATATACTACCCTAGTAGCCTGTATCCCTACCTTCCACCACGATGACGACGGTGATGCGGCGTGGTATGGAATCCATAATGCACAAGAAGCTGTCGGGAACCATACTGATCAATGAGCGCTGAACAGCTTCCCACAACGTACGGCGATCGGGCGAAGCAGGATCCATAGCGCGCACATACCTCTCGACAGCATCCCAGATGTGTTCGATGTGATTATGGTCGGTTGACCTCTAGTACCAGGCAAGCAGCCTGAGGTGTATGGAGTGTTTATACAATCATTCGGTCTCAATTAGGGAGCCGGGCGCCGGCGCATTTCCTTGCTGTGGGTACAGAACCAACTGCAGGGTGCTGTAGGCGCACAAATGGGTGAACATGATCTGGCAGCAAGTAACTGTATCGTTTGCCGCTGAGGTACGATGACACATGTACCAGGAGACCAATTGAATCCCTCTTAAAAAGTTCCCCATACGAGGATACCACTACCATCGGCCTGTATTGTACCCTGCTGCCACCGGGGATTCATCTCTTAATATGTTTGGCAACTCAACCGTACCCTGTCTTCGGCGTGTAGCAATGTGATCCGTGACACATCAGTCTAGGCGACCTTTTTCCCTGTGTCGAGTGGGTAGTGGCGATGTCTCCGCACCCATGTTAACCGTTGAGCCTTGTGACATTCGGTGAGCAGACGTATCCTTTTGGGGTAGCGGTTACTGTATCCCATAGCGAGGAGATGCTTCTGGATGGTATGGCAGCTCACAGATCGTTGTGGTCCAGCACTGAATTGACCAGTGATCTGCTACACTGTATGGCGTGTATCCGCTATTATCAAACGAGCTAACCGATCACGATCCCTGTCATTTATATGTTGTGCAGCATGGCAGCTGTCCCTTTCGGCTGTAGTTTTACACGAATCTTGAGAGTCTGGTCCGTTGAAAACCCAATGCCTGCGCGACTTCGAAGATGGAGTGGCCCATACGTCTAGTCCCAACTATCTGGCCACAATCAAAAGTGCTGAATTTTTATTTCTTCTCCATCATGAGCTCGGCTGTTACTCAGAATGTCAGTCAGTATAAGGCATGACGACATCTCAGCGATGTTTGGCTGAGCACTATTCTATTCGATGGGGTAACTCAGCGTAATTTCACCAAAACTGCTGTTGACTCTAATTCGACAGCTCATAATTGTAATTGTTGCTGAATATTCTTATTTCCTAAATCAGCAGAGGGTTCTGATTAGACGTATAAATTGTCATATTGATAGCGTCCAAGAATATTGTGTCCTGGATAGTTCGAATATAACTGTTTTTATGTCTTGTGATAGTATAATTTTCACCGTAGCATATTAAAATCTGAATTAGTAGATGGTTGGAAATTACTTGTACCAGCGAAAAACTAATTATAAATTTTTTAACAAAGATAGCACGATTTACACCAGTTACTGCATTACTATTTGTCTATCGAATTTGGTAGGAATCTCTCAATTCTTTCCCGAGATATGACATAAAAACTTAGCTTATTCGCATGTCGCTAACTTGAAAAATTTAGGTCAATATATGCTCATTGTAGATACATTTAATATTTGTAATATCTACTGCCAGCTTACAAAGTTATATTGGTATTAACTTCATAATTTTTACGATATAGCGTTCTAAGCTGAAATGTCTATATGGCCTCCATTTTGAAATTAAGTGTCTGATATGCTTAAAACATATCACTTATCATCTACATAGGTATTACTTGTTGGTAAAATTTGGCAGGAATCTGTTATGTTTTTTACCGATTTTTAGGGGGGTGGGGAATTCCCAGACTCACACACCCGCGTACACCTACACACAGACAGTAAAGTGATCGCATAAGTCTTACTTTTATTCGGAAAGTAGACAAAAAATTTAAGTGTTTATGAAACTGCGACTTAAATATAGACCTAATGTGACACTAAATGTACAATTATGGGATTTTTTGTGATATGTGGTAATAAGACCTACCTAAGTGTTAAGATTCATTAAATTACAATTTATGTATTATAACATACCATATGTGCTAAGAGACGTTTTCAGTCTACTTTCCATTATTAAGCAACGATTATGACATCACTTTCCTGTGTATGTGTTTTTCTTTATAGTATGTGTGTTCATGAATTTGTGTCCCCCACTTTTAATTTTTGATTGCGTGAACAGAATTACACCAAACTCAGTACACATATCGTACTAAGTAAGGACACCTGACTTTAATAGTTTTTTGAGAACGCCGGGAAAATACTTTCAAAAAGGAGGCAATCTTAAATTTTTTAGTGATATGTCATATCTTGGAAACCATTCAACCGATTTAAACCAAATTTTGTATGCTGACATTGCAAGGTGTAAGCATTGAATTCAGATGTGAAGATTGTTGTCGGTCCGCCATTTTGGAAGATAGCGCCACATCAATAATAGAGCCTTTACTTTATATGTCTAAAATGCATGTAAAACTACGATAGACCAGGTAAATAGAAGAAATGTAATTTTATAAGGAACTTATTTTTTAAATGGTGGTCATATTAATATTTTAAGATTGTTTGGAATAACTACCATACCGTTTGACCAATTTCAAACAATTTTTGTTCACTGTCAGTATGTACTACAAGCTCTACATAATCGAAAAACTCACTTTTGTAGACATTTTGTAATATAGTGCTACATTAATTATTACATTTTTGTGTAANTCTACATAATCGAAAAACTCACTTTTGTAGACATTTTGTAATATAGTGCTACATTAATTATTACATTTTTGTGTAATATCTCGGGAAACAATTGACAGATTCCTACAAAATTTGGCAAACAAGTAGTACCGCAGCAGTTGATATGTGCAAATATGTTTCAAGTATGTCAGATATTTAGTTTCAAAATGGTGGCCATCTAGCAACTTAGCATGGTATGCTGGGAGTATATATAACATTAAATGTGTCTACACACAGAGCATCTTTTGCCCTCCATTTTGTAAGATAGTTTCACATGCATAAGTAAAGTTTTTATGTAATATCTCGGGAAGCAATTGACAGATTCGTTCTAAATCTCGCACACAATTAGTACTGTAGTAGGTGGTATTAACTGATATGTTTAAGGTATGTGACACATATTTTGAAAATGGCGGCCGTACAGTTATTTTAGTTTTGTATTTTATATCGTCAAAGCAATGTAATATATTCCATTGAAACTTTACTTGCTGTACATATTAAAACCATAAAATATGTCCACACACAATCTATTTTGTCCGCCATTTTGTAAAATAGTATCACATAACAAATAGAAATTACATCTTATCTCTAAAAAACCAACCAATTTCTTCCAAATTTGGCAGTCAAATCGCACGATGGTAGGCCATTTAAACTGATAAACTTTGAGAAGGTCAGAGACATATTTTCTAAATAATGGCCTTATAAAAATTTTAGCTCAAGAACTTTTATCTACGGAATAACAAAAAAATCTCAACCTAACTTCGCATGCTGACAGTATCAATTATATCCATCAAAGGTTTTTATGCAAAGCCTCATTTCTCTGCCATTTTGTATGATAGCTTCAAATGAATTAATACTGTTTTTATGCTGTATCTAGGGGAACAATTTAACGAGATCTTTCAAATTTGGTGAAGAAGTTGTAGTGTGGTAGGCCATATTAATTTACCTGTTTTAAGTGTACAAGTTTCTTNTTCTTTCAAATTTGGTGAAGAAGTTGTAGTGTGGTAGGCCATATTAATTTACCTGTTTTAAGTGTACAAGTTTCTTATTTTCTGAATGGCACCTATACAATCATTATAGCTTAGTATGCGGCATTTACGAAATATGCAACATATTTAAATTTAACTTGGTATATTGTGTCTATGAAAATCATCAATGTGTTAATACATAAAATTTTTGTCCTCCATGTATAAAGATCGTCAGATGAACAATGTAGGTTTTATGCCATATCACGAGGACCAATCAACCGAATAATAACAAACTTTAACGCAAGTATTGCTACAGTAGAGTATGTAAATTAACATGTTTTATGTGCGACAGGCATGTTTCAATAGTTTTTATTTAATTAATTTAAATTAATTTGTTATATCTATCAAACAATTTTACAAAATTAAACCAAATTTTTTNATAGTTTTTATTTAATTAATTTAAATTAATTTGTTATATCTATCAAACAATTTTACAAAATTAAACCAAATTTTTTGCACAGTCAGTAGCAATAAGTAGTATCACTTTTGCATACAGAGATGCTCTTTTGCCGTTTTTTTGTAAAATATTGTCAGGTAAGTTAATTGAACATTTTGCCATATTTCCGGAATAATTCAAATAATTTCTATCAAATTTGGCACAACTTCAGAAGTTCATGTACAATTACATGGTCTAAATGGAGTCAGACATAATTTTCAAAATGGTGACCGTATTAATATTTTATTATCTATGGCACACCTATTTAACAATTTAACAATTTCAATGAAACACTTTGTGCTGATTGCATATATTAGAAACATCGTGTACAGAACCTCTTTTTAAGGAAATTCTGTAAGATAGCCCCTTTTAAGAAAAAACATTTTATGCAATATATCGGAGACCAATCCACTGATTTACACCAGATTTTTCACACAAGTAGTGTTTTAGTAGGCGACGTAAACGTATGTGTTTTCAGTGGTTCAAGCACGTATTCTCAAAATGATGGCTGTGTAAATATTTGAGGTTAGTGAGCCATATCATTGAAAACATTAGATTCATTACATGCGAATTTGATGCTCCATATCTTACCTCCGTGATGCAGTTGATTGCAAGCTGTCTTAATTTTACGAGCTTTTCTGAATTCGAATCCCGGGTAATTCACTCGTGTATTTTAATTGTCTTGGTACTGTTTCACATGGTTCTGGATTCATTTCTTATAATATTGCAGTCAGTGAGTCGTCAACACCTACCTACCATAGAATATTTTAAGAACGTCACTAAAATTTATTTGTACACATGTAGAGGAAAGTAGGCTTATTAGTTATCACTTACTTATTGTTTATTATCTTACAACCAATATATTTAACATTATTACCTTTGCTGTTAAATGTGCAATGTATGTGAAAATAATGTAATTCATTGTATTTATAACAACTTTACTGTCCAAAGAAATCATTACAGAGCCGCAGGCTGACAACGGCGTCGAATGTTTAGCTAACAGACGAGGCGCCGTAACGTTTACGTACATGGCACGGGACTCTGCTAAACAAGAGAGAATTATTTTACTGCGGAGGAGATGTTTTGTTAGATGGGTAGTATTGTGTGCAAGTTACATAGATACGAATAAATGGGAGTGAGTGACTCACCCGGGATAACAGAAAATGTTGTGATAACGCAAGTAATGAAAATTTATGATAATTACCAATGTCCGTTCATCAGAAAAAACCTTTACTATGCCAGATAGTTGGGGGTTATAAATATTTGTAACGTTTTATCACATTTTAGATGTACAGTACACAAAATTAGAAGGTAATAGTATTTCGCAAGCCATTTTCATGATAACAGCGCGGAATATTGAAGACGAAAGAGCTGCTGGAGCCATCACGCGTGCAAATAACGCATGTAGAACACGATAAAGCGGGAATTATATCAAGCCAATAAAGGGAAAGATGTAAATTTGGAATAGTCACATTCTTCGGTGTGAAAGTTAGTTGATTCACAACACGATATCAAAATTAAAGTTCCATGTCTTTGACTACATCAAATGTTGTCATTACTTGCGTCGTATAGGTGGCTTTTTACATAGAGTAAAAAACAAAGGTGGTTTACGGTAATAAAGCCCAGCAGGCAATATGGCCTATTTCGTGGTTTATAATTTACAGCTTTTTTTTTGTCGCTGTTAAGTACGTGCATTTTTGCGCTCTCTTTGTTTATTATTAATTGTCAAAAAGGACTTGTTTGCAGTTTAGAGACTTAATGATAAGAAAGAATTAGTTTTCATTTGTGTAAAATTTTCTTTTCGATGCGAATGTAAATAGTTAAACTGCAACTAAAAAAATTTCTGCGTTTTAAAATGTCAGGAATTCAAGATTTTATATTAATTAATGTAAGAATATTTACTGATTTTTTTTACTTTAAAGTAAATTGAAGTAATGTATTTTTAATATATATTCATATTGTTTTTAATACTACAAAATTTTTAAGTATATTTAAATTATATTAAGCGGTAGAAGAGATTATATTTCGAAATGTCGACACATTTGATTAATAAAACCTTTTCGATACTTTTTTCGTATTAAAGTAGACTTAATAATAGCAAATATATCAAAATAATTTATATGTTCGAGATTTTGATTTTTTTTTCTGTAAGAATTGCAATATGTTGTAGCATGAAATAGGTTTTAAGGCTTATTTAACTACAAACTTTACGGAAACAATATACAATTTATATTATTATTTGATCGTATAAAATAACAGCAGTGGTATTATATATGTCGGTTTTTCACAGTCAACTGGTATTAGGAGCAAGGAGCCGTCCGCCAACTTGGTTGACGTCACAACAAGGGTTCGCAGCGCGGGTAACAATATGACCCGTTTTCCCCACAAAATAACCCGCATGGCCTTCGGAAATTCTCATTTCATTCCTAAAATCACTTCAAAAATTTATAATTTTAACAAGAAATAAAATTTTCAAAAACAAATTTATAAAAAAATTTAAAACCGAGGTAAACGGAATTGAAGCTACGCGATGCGAGAGCCTAAAAGTCCTCAGAGGAGCAAGATAATTCAAGGCTCTTAGCAGAATGAGCTAATTAATTCACATATCAGTTAAAGAGGATTCCAGCCTCTGAGCCTGCTCCAGCGGATCGGGGAAGATCAACGGACATGGTCCCTTCCCCCAACCATCATCCTGTACCTTTTCCCCATCCCCCTCATGACCCTAGAGGCCAACACCTACTTCCCCCTTCACAAAACCTCCCCCATCGAAAAACTTACTTGTGACACTCCCCTTACCAACTACCCCCACCGCCTAACCAACACTCATAACAATAAGTAACTTATTTAACAAACAAGCCAACTTTCCTCAACATGGATGCAATTAATTTTTAAATAATTCCTTAAAATCTGTGTTGGTAGGAAGGACTTGAATTCTCTTTGAAAGCAATAACTGTAGAAATGAAACCAGACACCTATGCAACAGTAACGAGAAAATTACAATTACACACATACCTTACCCGGGACTTGAACACAGAAAACATTGTACTCTAAGGTAGCGTGCAATCCACTGCATTACAGAGGTTGGATTCGGAGCATCAACTACGGATTTATTCAGTCTAATGTTTCGAACGATAGGGTTTACTTACCTAAAATAATTACAGGGCCTTTATTTGGAAAATAAGTGACAAATCGCGACAAAACATTAAAGTTTGTATAGCCTACCGTAACACTACTTGTGTGAAGAATTTGATATAAATCGGGTGTTTAGTCTATATAATATGAGATAAAAAACATTATTTTCGAATTTCATGGTATTGCACAAAATTGCCACAAAAAGAGGCACTATATGCTATGATTCTTATGTATACAGTCTACATACAAATTTTGGATGCACATGGTCAAGTGGTTTAATATAATCTCAAACTTACCTAACGTATTTACGAAGGTACCATTTTAAACGTCGTTGTCTCACACATTTAAATGACGAAAATTGACTTCTGTAACATTTATGGTGTAAACAATTTGGTTTAAATTGATTTAAAGTGTTCCAGTGTAACATTTGGTGGAGATCGGTTGATTGGTCCTCCAGACATGACACAAAAACTCTACAGTAATATAGTAGCAAATTCGATGATTGTATACTACCAATGTACAAAGTTAATTTAAAATAGATTTCACAGTTTCGTAGATATCACCCAAAAAACTGAAATGATTACGTAGTTGTCATTTTGAAAATAAGTGTGCCCTACTTAAAAAAAAAAAATTATTATTATTGCCTACCACAGTAAATCTTCACCAAATTTTGTAAGAATGGATTAATTGTTTCCCGATAAACGAGGTAAATTTAATATTTTTAATGGAAGTGCTATTTTAAAAAATTGCAGGGAACAATTTGATGGTTGTATTGCGTATTGCCAGCATACAATATTAAGTTGGTATTTGTTTCGTTAATAAAATATACTGAGGTAAAATATTTATATAGCCAGTATTTTGAAAAACGTTCCTGACCTACATAAAACATACCAGTTAATTCCACCTGCTCTAGTACAGTTTTTTTTTGCCAATTTGGAAGAAATCTGTCGATTGCTTCAAGAAATACAATGAAAAAAAAATATTTTATTTACTCGCATGGTGCTATCTTACAAAATAGAGAATGTGTTCTATTTATGTACAATAGATAGTTGTAATGCCTATTGCCAGTATACAAAGTTTAGTTAAAATTGATTAAATTTTTTCGACTATATTGCATTTTAAGTTAAAAATGGCTATATAGCCGCCATTATTTAAATATGTGTCCTACATGCTTAAAACATACCACCTAATATGATCTGCCCCAGGACTACTGTTATGCAGAATTTGATTGGAATTGGTCAATTAATTTACAAGATGTGACATATAAAGTTTATTTTATTTGCATGGCTGTATCTTTTAAAATGGCTTACAAAAGATGCTCCATGTAGATGTAGTTGATAGTGGAAATGTCTACTGCGATAATACAAAGTTATGTGGGAATTTTTTCCATAGTTTTGACGACATAGCATTATAAGGCTAAATTGCTATATGGCCAGTAGTTTGGAAAAAAAATGGCTTACATGCTTAAAACATATAACTTAACAACATGTGCATCTGTACTACTTGTTTGCCAAATTTGGTAGGAATCGATATATTATATACCGAATTATGACATAAAAATATTATTCATTGATATTGCACTAGCTTCCAAAATGGCCGACAAAATGGTTATTTGTTGGTATACATGATGATTGTTATAAATAACTTTAATATACAAAATTTGGTTGAAATTGATTAAATGGCATGGCAGATATATCAAATAAATTAAAAACCTTATGGCCGTTTTATTGAAAGTAAGAAATCGATCAAGTTCAAAAACTTTTGTTTACATTGCATATCATAGTACTACTCATGTGCCAAATTGGGCGATAATTGTTTGAATAGTTTTCCAGATATAAAGTATACTATAATTTTTTTTTCAATTACAGCTATCTTACAAAGTGGCTATCCAACAAAAATATCCGCATCAAAATTTAATGTTTAGACAATGGCTTGCCAGCATACAAAGTTCGGTTTAAATTAGATGAATGGTTCTCGAGAAATGGCATATAGCAGAAAATTGTAAGTTGGCCGCCATTTTGAAAGTAAGTGCCCTACGTGATCAAAAACTATAAACATCAGGTGTCCTTGCTAAGTATTATATGTATACAAAGTTTGGTGAAATTGGGTTGAAGTGTTCGAAAATTGAAGGGGAGTTCTTACACGTGGACAGGCGCACTTTCAGATACACACAGATATACCCGCACTCATACAACCACACAAACAGGAACGTGATCTCATAAGCCTTTTTTCCTTCGGAAAGTTACCTAAAAACAGAGAAAATTGCAAAAAAATTATTAGTACTAAGAATTTTTTTTTTTTTTTTTTTTTTTTTTAATATTCCAGATAAAATTAGAAGGTAGCGGTGTCTGGTAATTTTTTTTTGAACATTTACTACCAGAGATTCCCCGTTTCATTCATTTTCAAACTTTCTGGCGATGATACACCCTCCAAGCATAAAGTATTATCTATTAATTTTTCTTAATTAAAATAAAATATTTTAAGAACAATCTTTTTAAAAAAAACACTACATATTAAAAAAACATTATTCTGTAATGTACAACATGAGGAAACACATAAGCCATTGAACAAAAGTCTTTATATCTAAATCTTCTTCTTACACAACGAGTTCACCTCTCGATGTCAGCTTCAGCGACCCACGAGTTGAAGCGGGCAAGGAAACCCCACCATTTGACGTACACCCTTCTGCTACATCGTTTCAGCACCTTCTCGACCTAATTCACGTCTGGAAATGTCGTAGGAAGGATCTCCTCGGTGTAGAAACCGCCATGGATAAGCATAGTTGCATATATGTCACACACGAAACAGTTCGGGGTTCCATTTCGCTACGAACCCTTTCTAGAAGATGCCTTTCTGTTTGTAGATGCACACCATGTCACAGTACTAAGGGCCGGGAACGACGATAGCTACACTTTCCTCTAGTTGACCTGGAGTGGGAATTGTGTAAATGTCTGGTCGATTCTAAAGCCTACAATGTGATACCGAACATCAGTGAGAAAAACTGCAAGATGTATCTCGTCAAAGGTGAATATTTATCCTACGAGGTAACAGTGCCTATTACCACTTACGAACCAGACGACATTGCAAGGTACATCGAAGATTTTCTGTCACCCGACACATAAATCGATCTACATGGATATTTCAATACTCTGAATTGTGTCATCATATGCAGCAAAGATATCTACTTTACAAGACTGATTCCATCGGAATGATGCTGGAGTTCAAGCCACACATATACGAAGTCAACAAAACCCACGAATGGTTGCGACCTGTAAATATTTTACCTGTTAATGTGATATGCATAAACTTCAATTTGACAAGCAAAACATATTTCAATGGTAGGCAAAGCAATATGTTGCACGAGTTTTCGCCAATGGTCCCTCCAGGTTTTAAACTGGTCATTATTTACATTCTGGTCGTCGCGAAGAGAGCACCCGAGGTGGCAGTGACGATCATCCACCATCACAGAGAGTTGGTGATCTTTCGAAACGAATAAATCGCTCTTTGCTTTCATTTGGGAATATAGGGGTAAGATTTATAACGACCAGAAGCAAGAAAACAAAGCATCGCATCAAACTGACAATCAGTATGCAACTTGTCACCAAGGTGTTAACACATGCCAACGAGATTTTCCTTTGTAGTCATGCCTACCAGCCATTCCTGATTGGACTGTAAATGTTAATATCGGATAGTGGTCCAACACCAAGATATCTGCACTCTTCCTTGTTAGTGATTCCTGCGATTCAGGGGGACACTGACGAAATAAGATGAATTTAAACCGGCATCGATGAAAGAAACGAGCAATAGAATTCTCAAGTTTATCGATCGCAGCACATATTTGTTCAATGGTGTCGAAGTAGACCAGACGAGAGATATTGCATAACAATTGTGATCAAAAATTAACTCTTACTCATGCTGAACAAGCTGTATGTGACCAAGATGGCAGATTGGGGTACAGAAGACGTCTACAGTGTTCCTATATAACCCAGAGATAAATTTGTGGGCTGCATTCCTCTAGTAGTGTTACTGTGATTAGCCGAAGACTACAAATGGATTATCATCAATTTGAAGTAGGAGCTGGTACTGCTCGTAGCCAATATGTATGCAGATGCTATCGTGGGTACATAAGAAAACCTGGAGAGAGTAGAACTGAAGCTATATTCTATCTAATGGATGCCGCCTCACATTAACCTGAGCACTACCGAATGCATGAAGATGCTGAGAAATATCGAAGACGGCAAAATCATTTATGTGGCTTTCGTGTCATGGAGTCTCCAGACCTACCCCGGATTACCCGCAAGGCAGCGCATCAACTGGATGAAGAAGTACAGCTTTGCCACCAAGAAACCAATAAACATCATCGTTGGTCTACAGACCGGAAGACAGCACAATGTGAGAGCGAGGTGTTCACAGCTCGTCACATGTGAAATAGAAAGTGTGAAAATATATTTGAATAGTGAAAGCTATTTATACATGAATATGAACATGAGCTTTGCAAATGGTCTGTTCCTGCTGGCATATAAAATGCACGCTCAATTCCACAATGCTTGTTATGGGTGCTCTTAGACGAGAAAAGTAAGAAGACGAACCATTGGCTGACCAAGTACTATCACGGAGTGGAGTGGTATCAATACAAGATTCCATACCATAAATTGGCTGATATCATGTGCGACTTGCTGATGCAGTATCTCGAAGGACCTACTTACATGGCAGAGCCCAAACAGAAAAAAATGGTGAGTAAGGTGTGCAAAAATGAATTTCAAATCAGCTATGTGCAGTTCGAGTCCTGCTGTCTGTTGCTGCACGAACGGATGAAACTTTACAGCTATTCGCATCGTCATGTCTGCGACAGGTCAGAACCTGACAGGAAATGTGCGTGGAAGCAAAACACAGCAGTTTCACAAATTGTGTCCCTCGACCTTGGACCGTGAATCTGCCGCCTAAGACTAGACAAGAAGTCACCACAATGTTTGTTCCCAAGGACAACTGTAAAAAAAAACATGAACAGGGACTGATTATTTGTATTTATCCCTACAACTAATTTTCTGTGTGAATAAAATCATTCATTTGTAGTAGATATTTTATCATAACTCATCCGGCCAGCATTTTTTTCTTAAATAAACCTTTAAAAATCCTACATTTTATGCTACATTACCTATTTATGCATTGTGAAAATAGTGATGTAGACCGAAACCTTCATGTGATAGCACAGATGGACCTGGGAATGTACATGTGCCTTCGTATTGAAACAGACAGTATGTCAGGCGGACTTGATAGGGGGTTGGGAAAGTTGCAATGGTAAGGGAGAGGGATGTGATTGGCACACATAATGGCACCTTGGGAAGGGGGAGGGGATCAGCAGTTAGTAGACAAAAGTGTAGAGGTACAGATGGACACATCTAACTTCTTCATTCGACATCGTATTTTGTATCCACGACGTATATGGACAATCTAGAGCTAATGGGATCTACAGGAGTGCCATCGATTCCTTCGGATATGGTGCCATCGAATTCTTCGTGTGTGGTACCAGATGTGCCATCGATCTCTTCGGGTGGGTGAAATATAGCAGCTCCATTGGCATCGCGACTTAAGCCAATGCTGTCAAAACTTTGACGCATGTACTGTGGTGAAGCATTTGCGAGTAGCAACAATGTTAGGTGACATGAAAACCATCAATATAAAATGAGCCCATTCCTCACTGCATATAGGTGAGATGAGTGTCTCTGTCTTTCGAAAATATGAAAAATATTTGTTCCGCCACTTGCAAAACAAAGATTTGTATTGTCATCGCTACAAACCTGTGATGAACTAGTAACTACTTTATTATATTATGACGATGTAAACATGTCATCGCTACTTAACACAGTAAGTGATAATGTAATGTTGGCACCATCGGTATGTAAGGATGTGCATGTGGACAGTGTGGACAATTCGCAGTCAATATCGAGCCCATAATGTCGTTACTGTGTACACACAATCACTACAAGTAGCAATGCACATATGCATGAGAAGAGTGGAAAATGCACGAAGAAGACAAGATGGGCTTATTTGACGCTTGCCTGTTATAAGTGTGGATGTGAATTCAAGAGTTATAATACATCAAACCATGAAGATAAAGAGTGTTGTGNACGCTTGCCTGTTATAAGTGTGGATGTGAATTCAAGAGTTATAATACATCAAACCATGAAGATAAAGAGTGTTGTGAGGCATATCGCCATCATATCGAAAAAAGTGCACCTCCGGCTCGAAAACATGTCCATGTACTAGTAAACCAAATGCTAATGGTTTTGTGCAGAAGGAATCCGCTTTCCCTGGCAGTCTGAAAACTTATATTATAAATAATTCGCTGGGTATGCCGAAATGTATTTGCATTTTTCTATCAGGCATGAAAAATAATGTAGTAAACAAACTTTTATAATAGCTGGAAAACAGTGGGACTCTAAAGTATATTATATTATTGGAATGTAACTACTAGAAACCAGAACCCTGCTGTGAAGAACATTATAGAAGGGCATTNTAAAGTATATTATATTATTGGAATGTAACTACTAGAAACCAGAACCCTGCTGTGAAGAACATTATAGAAGGGCATTTAAAAACCCGAATGTACCTATCTATAATGTATATGACATCGAAAAGAATGTTGACAATAGCATACAAAATATATGTNTAAAAACCCGAATGTACCTATCTATAATGTATATGACATCGAAAAGAATGTTGACAATAGCATACAAAATATATGTATCGAGGAAGATAAGGACAAATATGTATGCCATCCACTTAGAAAACAATATGAAGTCTTCTTGTCTTCGGAAACATCACAAAGGAATGTTTATATGTATGTACAATTTTGTAAATATNAAAACAATATGAAGTCTTCTTGTCTTCGGAAACATCACAAAGGAATGTTTATATGTATGTACAATTTTGTAAATATAAAATATGTATTAAATATGTAGTGCATTATATTTTTTTTTACGAATTGAACTTAATTTTTTCAATCAAGAAAGTATTATTGGGAAATACTTTATGTTTGGAGGGAGTATGATCGCGAAAAGGTTTGAAAATGAACAACATAGGGACTCTCTCGTAGTAGATGTTAAAAAAATAATTTCACACTCCAGTGTCCAATAGTAAAAATATTAGCTTTAAGATACAATCAAGCAGCCAATGGATGGTGCATTTAATTGGTGTGGGTGGGGAGATCATTTGTTGTGTAGAACCAATGATTAATTGGAGCAGGTGATCAGTAGATTGACTGTCTATATAGCCAACGAAGTATGGAGGCGGGGATCGAACGAACATAAGTAATGGATAGAGGCTGGACGACTAAACAGAAAAAAAAAAAAAAAAAAAAAAATTGCGAGGATCAGTCGTTTGCTGGTCACTCTATCAAAATGTTTGGTGTGATGCATCGTCTATATGACAGTCGAGTCCTTGAATTAATGGTGACACAAACTACATGCAAGTCTTTAAATTTTTTTCTTTCGATAGTGTAATATTATCAGGTTTTTTTATATGTGTTAAGTGATTTAAACATATGCTGCCTCAATTTTTTTTTTTTTTAATATTTTCAAAAACATTTGTCAGACCTAATAATTGTTTCCAATTTTTCTCGATCTTTTATTGGTTGTTGAGAGGGGCTTGGATTGGAGGAAAGTAGGTTAGGATAGATGTTAAGGGAGGGNGATGAATAGTGGTTGGAGGGGTGCGGCAGGTGCAGGATTATAGTGGGGGAGGGGACCATGTCCGCTGATCCACCCCGATCCGCTGAACCTGGCTCGGAGCCTCAAATCCGTTTACTTATCTGAGGATTAAGTCGCTCATTCTGCTAAGAGCCTCGAAACCTCTTGCTCCTCTGATGACTTTACGGCTCTCGCATCGCGTAGCTTTGATTCAGCTTTGCTCATTTTTGCCACTTTTTTCTTAAGATTGACTTTTTAGTACAATAATTTAATTTCTGAAGTGATTTTAGGAATGAAATGGGAACTTTCAAAGGCCTTGCGAGTTAATTTGATGAAAAGGGGTAATTTTTATACCCCTGTCGCGAGGCCTGGCTGTGACATTAACAAATATGGCGGACGGCTCCTAGCTCCTAATACCAGTTTCCTGCGCCTAAACCGACTTATATACCCTACTAGCTATTACGTCGCAGGTATGTATTTTTTGCTTAAAACGCAATTTTATCTCAGTTAGCTCATTTGAATTCACCAGTCTTACTTTAGGTCCGCTTAATTTTACCCTGTTCATTTACAACTTTATTCCTATTTTTAGCTATCAACATCATAATGATCACTGTTATAAAATATTTTAAGAGTAAGTAGTGTTATGAATATCAGAATTTCATTTAACACACGTACATCATTAAGCAATGGACCGCATTAAGCACATTTTTTTGTTCCAATGATAACAGCTCCACATAAATAGTCCGATGTAGTCTGTAAAATAGCCTACGTGAAACGGAAAAGAAACATTGTAATTAAGTTGTTGTCTCTTGGTAAAAACACTAATGTTAATTATTTTGCAATAACGATTATATAGGCAATCGACCTTAGTATGATATAACATTAAAAACAATATATTGAGGTTGCTCTCCGGTATATTTTATTTGGTAAACGCTGTTGAAAGCAAAATTTCAAACCTCTTAAATTATGTTCCGTTTCAATAGTTGTGTGTAACTTATAGTCAAAGTCAGACCATGATTTGTTTTAATCGTTTTTTTTAAATCAAGGACGCTGTTATAAAATAGTCGAAGAAAAGATGAAAAGTTAGTGTATTTAATCACAATGTTTTGTGTTGTCTTAATCAAGAAAATACAATGTCCTCATTGAAAATAAATAAAAAAATATGTACTTATATTTTTATTTAAAAACATTGGTTATATTATAATGTACGTATGTGTAGGTATACATAAATATAATAACGGAGGCAAAGCAAAAAATAAATAATTTTATGTATTAGTTATATGCACAATATTGTATTGCTAATTCAAGATATATGTTCTTAATAAATATAAATATTTGAAGAAAAAAAAACGTATCGAATTTCTGAAAATACGTGAGGTTTCTTAATCTCTCTCAATTGGCTGTGTTTAATAATTGCCCGCTACAATACAATGGTGAAAATATTATTGCACAATGGTGGGACGTAATACCTCTTGGAAAACGAAAGCTGCTACGAAATGTTTCTCCCAATACCCCGAAGTATTTTGAAGCAGTACGCTATGAAGCAAATTGTATATCTCTTTTTTCATGAACATCAAAGCTTAAAAAATTGTAGCTGTTACTGTCTCAAATTTCAAACAGGATACTAATATGAACAGAATCAATAAATCTATTTGGCCCAAATATAAATAGGCATTATAAACCAAATGAGGTATTATAAAAAAAACATTAATAAATAATTAAAATTTTGAAGTCAGGGTTATTTCTTCCAGTGAAAGTAAAATATTCCCACCTTCGCGCAAATAATTAAATAATAACTTATAGTTAAAACTTAAACATTTTATATACAATAATGCTAAATTTTTAACCTATAACTCTTAGCCGTCCTAGTGCATTGGATAATATTAGGTTGGTGTAGTAAATTTTATCGTTAGCCCCGATAAATATTTGCTTTAACAATTTTTTTTCATAGTGCCAAGATATAAATGACAGAGTACGATAAATAATTTGCATGTTCGAATATTACAAAATATTTTGTTGTTGCTACAAACTTTGATTTGCAATAGTCATCTTAATCTTAGTAATTATCCCACCTGGTAAGGTACATTATATATGCTAACTAGCACTCCTCGAAAGATGAAAGGGCTTGTTCTTGGTAACTGCATTTCACACATTTCTGGAAGAGAAAAATAGCATTACATTGGGGAATACAAGTTCCGTTTAATAACAGTCAACACTTCGTAATACATTTGAGCATAGTTTCGCAAATATAACCAATATATAAAAAATAAAAAAAGTATATTTATTTGCTTTTATCAACAAGACATTGAATAATATAGCTGATTTTTGATTGTTGGGCTGAAGTTTAATTCCCAAATTTTTTTGCACTTTTAGGTGTTATTTAGATCAATAGCATACTCTTAACATGGCCGGAAGGTTACTTAGTAGACATAAATTAAAGTTTAGTATACATCCCTATAAATATTAACGCTTTTCATAACTTATAAGAACATCGCATTCAATTTTTGTGTACAGAATGCGAGACGCTCCATGATATTAATACTTTAGCCGATGGTGCAGTCTTGAATACTGGCCACCCACACCTTAACTGTGAGAGCCGCCAACTGATGCAACAAGCAGAGCATGCAAATTTATCGATCTTTTTTTTAATATTATTCCATACAAATTCAATGTTACATTTTACAACGAATAATCTATAAACAAATAAATACTAGAAATAAGCATGGCTTCTTTTGGAACATAGAATATTCCAAGAATGTTTACTTTCTTGTGAAGATGATAATGTTACTGCACGAAATTTTAACGCAATTGTATACAATGTAGGTGAAGCACGGTTTATTTTCTATGCGTAAGTATACGCGTAGAAACAATGTCAAAAATGAAACAAATAAATGCAGTAAGGGTGCATGAAAATGTACAAAACATAAGTCATTATGTTCATTAATTAAAAAAAAAACACGTAACATGGGATTTTGTAAAAATCTGCAAAAAACGACTTTCTTCAGGTAACCTAAAAGTTTTTATGTCTTGTAATCCAAAACTAACAAACAAGAAAAAATATTGACTGGAAGAAATAATCATAGCTTTTGTCTCTTCATTTGATGCTTTGTAATACCAATAAGTAGAAATTTCAGTGCCATATACTAACTATAAAATAGGTTTTACCTAAGAAAACGGGAAAAAGTGGTCGGAAAATCCTCTTGGCTGACATGTGCCGATATCACTTAGTTCTTGTTTTGGAGCATTAGGCCCTAGAACAAAACACAAACGTAAGCATTTAATTATTTTTATAAGTTGTTTTTGCCGATGTCATAAACACATACGCTTAGAATAATTTTAATACAAGGTATCAAGAATCGGCTAGGGATAGAAAGTAAGTTCAACTTTCTCGTTTTTAACGTAACGTAATGTAATTTCATGAACACTTATTTCTGCATTTCAGATAGGCACAATTACAAGAATATAATGCATTCGATTGTCTCGAAAATTATAGGGTCTGTGATGAACTTATCAAATTATATTTTAAAGTTCAATTGCTTCTTAAAAACAAAAAGTTAAATTGTACTAAGTGATTATTTTTAAAATATTAGCCTTATTAAAAACAATATAGTAAGACAAAACTTTCCTTGCCACAAAATGCTTTGTTTCCACATCGAATGTCTCTTATTGGATCGAAAATTATACCAATTAGGCTTAGTTTGTAGTTAACTGAATAACTTTAACTTTTACTAGAAAACTCATGTATTGTAAATTAAAAAGTTGAATGCAAAAATGTACTGTCTCTTGAAGTATAAACGGCAAAAAACTGAAAGAAAAAAAATTTATTTCAGAAATATACGACTCACTAAAAGCGCAAATAACTTTGAAGTCATTGACAACGGTTTTACTTTATTTGGTAGCTGCTGGTTTATAAACAGCATCTTCTGGATTAACATGGTTTATAATTTGGCAGTGTGGATCATGTTATTTCTTTCAATATTCTTACTGAAATTCAATTCATACACGGCTTTCCTTCATATATTCCTTAATTGCGCTCTTTGTGTTACCACTCCTGCTACTTCCTTGTGTTACTTTGTATTCATTTTTGTTTTCAGGTTCAGAGTGACTTTGCTTCTGAAGGAGATTCATGACCTGAGATTATTTTCAACGTTTACATAATGTCAATACACTCATTTGCAAAAACGTAAAAATAATGTACCACACCAAGTATGTATTGCTGGGGACCAGCACATGCAGGTTGCACTTTATATGGTGTTGTTCCACCCGTACCACGGAGACAGGATGCGATACGGTCGGGCATGGATGCATACAGACGTCATATGCTCTCTTGAGAAAGATCCTGCTAGTAATGGTGCAACTGAACCTCCATATCCATCAAAGTTGCCGCTGGCCGAATTTGCCATCATATCTGGTTCCAAACATCTCAATAGGCGAGAGCTCTAAAGACCTCGCAGGCAAAGGAAGCATGTTTATATCACGGAGGTAGGCTTATGACACCCGTGCTCTCTGAAAGCCAAGCATTATCTTCCTTTAAAATGTGGTTGTCAATCTGCGCCAGAAAGGGGAACGCACAGATTCGCAGAATTTTCTGGACGTGTCGCCGCGCAGTCAGTGATACTTCAGTCACCACCAGGGGGGTGCGGGAATCGTAGGAGATGGGACCCCATACAATGGTACCTCTTGTTGGGGCGTTGTGCCACTCTACTATGAAGCGTGGATCAAGCTTCTAGCCAGAAATCTCCAAACTTTAATTCGGCGATCGTTTGTATACAGACAGAACCGTGATTCGTCGCTGAACACCACTCGTCACCTATCCGCAAACTACAATGCTTCCCGCTCCCGGCAGAAGGTAACACGTGCTCGGCGATGATCAGGTCGTAATGGTAGACGTCGTAAGGGACTCCGCGACGGCAGATCCCGCTCTGCTAGCTGCGTGGGTGTTATACTTATAAACTAAGCCGTAACATGTCCCTGGATGGTGCGCAGCGATGCCCGTGGAGTGTTTACAGCCTGTCGCACGATGAAACGATCTTCTCTGCTTTTGTGGTCCGCTAGGGTCGACCACAACCTTCTCGACGGCTTTGTGTACCCTTCATATTCCACTGCGTCGAACACCGATTCACAGTGTAGGCAGAACGTTTAAGTGGAGAGCAATGCGCCGAAACTTTAAACCTGTCACTCGGAGGCCGACAATGTGGTCTCTCTCATTCTCTTCCAGATGAGCAAAGGCCTGTAGAATGCATCGTCGGGGCATACTGCGTCGTCACTGAGCTTGGCTCTGTGGATCACACTACTACTGCTGAGGCCGTATTTGGTTTCTTATAGCTGTGAAAGATGGAGAGGAGTGTAATCCCTGTCCCTAGTGGCACATCCGCACAGTTAAACCACATTAAATTCAATGGGACACATGTCGAACTATGACGATACTGTCTGGCATCATTCGTTCTACTTACGCGTTTCGTTCATGGTGATGATTTTTTTTTGCAAACGAGTGTATGATTATATATTCGCGTTTCTTTACGAATTCCATTTCTACCCAGCACTGTTAAGTATTCGTTTTACTTTTTAAGTTCATGGTTTGTAGTACTTGTGAAGGCATCACGCACAAGTGTCAAATCATTTTTGGTGGTTTTCTTCATTTTCTTCGTTTACCGGAATCATACAAGACAATCGTGTGTCAGTGCCCAGTGGTTTGGAACATTTAAGCATCATTATCTAACATTCATTATTTTGTGTTTTCTTTTTTAACCCAAACTTAAGTTTTCTACGCTCTTTAACGTAGCAAATCGTCTTCAAATATTTTTATTATAGCTCATCGTTTCTTGAAAAGCTTTTAAATGGTTTTGTATAAATCCTTACTATCATGGAACGAAATATGAACCATTCATTATTACAGTTTGGTATGGCATGCTACGACTCGGGCACAAACTTTCACGCAGAGAGACACAAAAGAAGATAAACATTTTCTTTCTATGTAACCGTTCAAGCATTTCAGAGAGCACGCAAGGTAATAACTTGAACAGTGACAGCTAATGGGATGAACGACTTGTGACTGTACTGGCCGACGTATCACGTGCACCAATTGAGCATCTAGTGGAAACCGAAAGAAAGGTGGTCGCTGATTGATTTACGGGCAGAAAGAGGCATTGAGAAACGAACCATTAATAAGATTTTACGGCATGCTGAAACGCCGCTACTCACCTCGCACAGCTCAGTATGTGTATAACATGCACAAGAAGACACAATCAAACAGCATGTCTGTTTTCATATATGCTTACTATGTGCACTCATAACTTGATATTCCCTCTCCCAAGCAGAAAACCAAACAAAGCACAAATCCTGGTAACGCCACTAGCGAATTTCCTTATTTTCTTTTATAATATCAGCAATTTTGGTAGTTCATATTTCTCGTAATATCACACTAAATGTGTCACCTGTCCAGCTTATCCAGCAAGGACAATTTAACAGCAATAAGAGTTATGTACATGAAACAGCACTACATATGAAAGAGTTCAGGGATCTTCCAGCAACCAAAATCAGACTTAGGCCGGTATTCCAGAACGTTTTTATAAGGGTTTTGGTACTGCTTAAGCCATGTCCAGGCCTTGTCAGTATTCCAGTACATTTTAATGATAGATACGGCCTAAGTTAACCAACGACCGAAGCCTTAATCTTAGGGCGTCGATTTAGGTGATTTATCCTTGGCGCAAATAAAACCTACGCATGCGCAGAACGCATATTATTTTGCCGGAGCCGATACTATTACGAAGAACCATAATCAATACAACGTGCCCAGACTGTTATACCTAGTGATGTAATTATAAAT
>NQII01006908.1:39598-106534 GCA_002778355.1 Clitarchus hookeri | reverse complement strand
TTATTCTCTAAACTTGGTAATAATAGGTTTATTGTTTCCCGAGATATGACAAAAAAATTATATTTTCATTAGGAATTAACTATCTTACAAAATGGTGCAGAAATGAGGCTATGTGTAAACACAGTTGGTGTTTTGTTATACATACAGCTAGCATACAAAGATAACCTGAAATTTGTTTCACAATTTCGTAGACATAGCACACGAAGCTAAAATGTTTATATGGCTGCTATTTTGAAATAAATTTCTGAGACACTCAAAACATATCAATTAACATAAACGACCATAGTGATAGTTTTTTGCCAAATTTAGAGGATACGGTTTTTTCCAGTATATATGGTGTAAAATGTTAATTTTTTTGTGACGCTATCTTTCAAAATGGCGGGAAAATAGTTTTTGTAGTCACATTTTACAGTTGCAATATATATTGCCTGCAAACTAAGTTCAGCTGGAATTGATTATGTGGTTTCCGACTATAGAGCACAATAAGTCTAAATGCCTATTTGGCCGCCATTTTGATAATAAGTGCCTAACGCTTCTAAACATAGCAATGTTCATCATCCTCCATGCTTACCAAATTAGTATAAAAAGGTCAAATTTCCCTGAGAGGGGTCATAAAACTTCAATTATTCATGTAGTGCTATCTTAAAAAATCGAAGACAAAAGAGGTACCTTGAAGACACATTTTATATTTGTATTAAATTGCTTACCTACAAAGTTTTGACGATAATGCATACTAAAATCAAATGAATATATGTGAGCTATTTTGCAAATAAGTGCCTGACACACACAATACTTACCATTGTACATCGCCTTCCGAAGTACTACTTGCTTGCCAAATTTGGTAGTAATAGGTCAATTGTTTCTCGAGGTATGACAAAAATATTAATTATGTTATGTGGTGCTATCTCATAAAATGACGAACAAAGTGCCTATATTCCAGCATATTTTATAGTTGTAATAAACACTTTCAGCATACAAAATTTGATCGAAATTGGCTAAACGGTATGGTAAATAAAACAAATAAACCTTAAACTATTTGTATGGACACCCATATTGAAAATTTTTGCCTAATAAATTGATATCGCATATGTCTACATGGCAAAATATCCGAGAATCTGCTGATTTGTTTTCGAAATATTATGTAACAGCTTTATTTTTTTTAAAGTAACGCTACCTTCAAAAAAGGTGTACCGACAACATCTGCAGTACCTGAAAATTCAATGTTTTATTGATGTGCTGCAACTTACATAATTTGGTTTAAATCGGTTGAATAGTTTCCGCTATATAACAAAACACAGCGTACATTTTAAAATGGCCGCCACTTTAAAAGTGTTGGCGAAAACTATGAAAATCTGATGTCCTTACTAAGTACTATTAGTGTGCCGAGTTTGGTAAAATTTGGTTCTTTCGGACAAAGGCTTTTAGGAGGTGCGGTCGCACATAGATACACAGGCAGACACACACACATATACGCATACAGTAATGTGGTCAAGTAAGTATTTTTTCCCTTTAGAAAGTAGACTCATCAAAGGCTTATATACCAGTAAAAACAGTATCATTATGTAAATAAAAGTATTAATCAAATGTGGCAAAATCAGCACTCGAGAATGGCCATTACTTTTTCAGTGCTTAAAATATGTGCTATTGTAGCCCCATTTATATTAAATATTTGCGCTCTTGACACAAAGGAGCCGTTCTGACAGCTAATAAAAACAATCAATTAACTCAATAATATTCTTAATAATCTACTTAACCCTTTGAAATTTTTGGGAGGATACAATTGCAATACAGATTCTACTATATCTGCGTCTGTTTTTATTGTACAATTGGGAAAGTACAATCTAAATAACTGATACAGCTGTCGGCCTAAGATTTTATTAAAATTTGGTGTTAAACCAACGTCCCTGAATACATTCAACATTTCTCTGATGTTCCAAATGTTCCTCAAAGTTGCTATTGAAATTATATAAATATATATATATATAGACTTAAATACAAAATAGAGCATAAACACAAAATCGGTTTGAACTCGACCGAAAAACTTCGTGATGTGACGCGTTATGCAAAAGCAAGTAGGAAATATGGACAATTGATGCGTAAACTGAATAGAAAGGTATATGTGATTCGTTGATAATTAAGATTGTAAAATGTAATTTGGCAAAACATCGGGAACGAAGTGAAATTATGTACAATTCTCTGAACATTGTTTGACTTCATCGGGGGCTTCAACCTAAAAGCAGAATCCTAAGAATACGCCCGTAATGAAAATAACAAGTGTGACCACACAATTATTGTAGACAACATTTTACCGTTAGGAATTACGGACTTTTGATGCTGGTTAACTGAGCAGTTTGGAAAAATTTTAAAAATGTTCCTCTGTTTGGAACTGCTCAGGATCCAACATTTTTGTGCAAAATGCACAAAATACTTATGTTGTGGTGATAGCGCGCCTAGTCCGTAGGCAACACTAAATACACGCGTCTATGGTATTCTGCTATGTGTCCACTGCTCAGGCGAAGATGGAATACATTTTTAACACTTATTGTAAACAGCATGTCCCATACATTAGTAAGATGGCAGTATTGAAGCTGCCTGTTTTTTTTATGATGACAGTCAGTGTGTGATAACCCGCAGGAAGTGTTGGTACTGCACATGTTCTAGGCACTGTATCGTTGCCGCCGAAATATTTGCGTGCGTTTCACACTGAAAACTGAAAGAAATGTGGATGATGACAGAACATACTGTAAGCGCTAAATGCAGATAGTGCTGTGCGCAATGGTCTGTTATTTTGGAAGATAATGCTACTTGAAACAAGAAGTTACTGATATAGCTCAAAAACATACTTTCCTCTAGATGGATGTAAAATATTTTAATGGCGTTCTTGAAAGCTTAGGTAATAAGTAGGTCTTGATGTCTCGTTGGCAGTAATATCGCTAGAGAAGGAACATGAGACATGTGCAACAGTAGTGAGACAATTACAAATACACACTTGCCTTAACCGGGACTCGATCCCGAGAAACCTTATACCATAATCAGGCATGAATACATCTGCTTCCCAAAAGTATAATTCCGAGCATCAACTTCGGATATAATAAGTCTGATGTTTTTAAAGATAGGTATACTAACGTGAAGCATTTATAGGGCCATATTTTTGAATATAAGTTGCAGAGCCACTTAAAACTTGTAAATTTATACAACCTACCAGAGTGTTATTTGTATGAAGAATTTGGTGAAAATTGGTTAAAAGCTTTTAGAGTTATGATATTAAAACAATATTTTCCCATTTTGCGCTGTTGTAAAAAAATGTCTAAAAAGTGGTTGTGTATGCGATACTTCTGGAAAATACTTTAAGAACACAAAGATTGGTTGAATTTGGTTAAATTATGAAATAAATATAACAAATTTATCGCAATAATTTATATGACCGCCATTTCGAAAATCACTTTAACAACAACCATGTAAGTTAACATGGCAAACTTTAGCACTACTGGTGAACAAAATTTGGTAGAAATTATTAGAATAGTTCTCGGAATATAGCGAAATGTTCTATTTTCTCACCATGCAATGTTGAACAAAAACACATGCAAAAAAAATATGTTATACATAAACTGAGGTGACAAAAGTCATGGGATAGCAATTTGCAAATATACATATTGCAGTAGCATCGCGTACAAAATGTATAAATGGGCAGTGCATTGGTTGGGCTTTCATTGGTAGTCAAGTGATTCATGTGAAAAGGTTTCTGAGGTGATTATGGCCACACGACGGGAATTCACAGACTTTGAACGTAGAATGGTAGTTGGAGATAGACGCATGGGACATTCCATTTCGGAAATGGTTAGCGAATTCAACATTCCGAGATCCACAGTTTTAAGAGTGTGCCGAGAATACCTAATTTCAGGCATAACCTCTCACCATGAACATAGCAGTGGCCGACCGCCTGCACTTAATGACCGAGACCAACGACATGTGCGCAGAATGGTCTGTGTTAACAGACAAGCAACACTACGTGAATTAACCGCAGGAATCAATGTGGGACGTACGACGGACGTGTCCATTAGGACAGTGTGGCGAACTTTGGCTGTACTGGGCTATGCCAGCAGAAGACCGACTCGAGTGCCTTTACTAACAGCACGACATCGCCTGCAGCGCCTCTCCTAGGCTCGTGACCATATCGGTTGGACACTAGACGACTGTAAAACTGTGGTTTGGTCAGATGAGTCCCGATTTCAGTTGGTAAGTGCTGAAGGTAGGGTTCGAGTGTGGCGCAGACCCCACAAATCCATGGACCCTATTTGTCAACAAGGAACTGTGCAAGCTGGTGGTGGCTCCATAATGGCGTGGGCTGTTTTTACATGAAATTGTCTGGTTCCTCTGGTCCAACTAAACCGATCATTGACTGGGAAGGGTTATGTTGAGCTACTTGGAGACCACTTGCTGCCATTCATGGACTTCATGTACCCAAACTACGATGGAATTTGTATGGATGACAATGCACCATGTCACCAGGCCACAACTGTTCGTGATTGGTTTGAAGAACATTCTGGACAATTCCAGCGAATGATTTGGCCACCATGATCGCCCGACATGAATCCCATCGAACTTTTATGGGACATAATTGAGAAGTCAGTTCGTGCACAAACTCCTGCGCCAACAACTCTTTCGCAATTATGGAAATCTATAGAGGCAGCATGGTTCAATATTTCTTCCGGGGACTGCCAACGACTTTTTGAGTCCATGCCACGTCGAGTTGCTGCACTTCGCCGTGCAAAAGGAGGTCTGACACGATACTAGGAGGCATCCCGTGACTTTTGTCGCATCAGTGTACTGTGAATGCATTAGTGATGAATCTAGTGAATACTGTTGGCGTAAACGTGTTGTTGAAGATTGATTAAAAATATATAACATATGAATCTATATTAGTGATTCTAACCGAATTTAAAAATAAGCCTGCTAAAACACAAAAAAATTAAGATTACATTCACTACTTGCATGTAAAATCTGGAGCGGGAATTGGTTGAATGGTCCTCAAGATATGCCATAGAAACTTAATTTTTTTATGTGACGATCATCAGAAATGGAGGACAAAAATATTTTATATTAGCACATTCCATGATTGTCATAAATACTGCCCGTATACAAAGTTTAGTTCTATTCGGTTACATAGTTTCGTAAATATAGCATACTAAGCTAAAATATCTATATATTCACCATTCTGAAAATAAGTTCCCGGCTCACTTAAAACATAAATTAATGTGGCCTACCACATTAAAAATTCTTTGCGAAATATTGTAGGAATCGGATGATTGTTTTCCAAAATATAACAAACAAAATTGCAAAAAAATTAGAATCTACATAAACAAACTGGATGGTTGTTATACATTCTGACGGCATACAAAATAAAGTTTTTTTATACATTATGAGATAACTTTTCTGTCTGAGCGTATGTGTGTAATGTTTGTTTGTGAATCCCTCTAAAATTCTTAAACGCCCAAAACGAATTTCATCAAACTCAGGACACATGCAGAACATAGCAAGCACCTCTAAATTTTTGGCTTTTAGTCAACGTCGGGCACTTACTTTTATAATGGCGGCCATTAAAATAATGTTGCCACTATGTCATATCTCGGGTACTATTAAACTGATTTAAACCAAATGTTGTATGTTGACAGTGAATCATGCTAGCATTGAATTTAGAGGTGGATAATGTTGTTACTCTGTTATTTTGAAATATAAAAAAAACATGATAAAATAAACTTTTACGATATATCTCCAAAATTACTCAAATTATTCTCGCCAAATTAGGCACGTAAGTTATACATGAGTAGGCCATGCAAACGTATGTAATTTCAACTGGTAAGGATTTGTTTTCAAAATGGCGACCATTAAAATATTTTAGGTTTATTTTGTACATCTACAATGCCGTTAGACCAATTTCGACCAAATTCTGTATCATTAAAGTATATATTACAACTATCATATGTTTTAACATAAATATGCTATTCACGGTGAGGTGAGAACCTTTGAAATCTACAATAAATAATTTATTTTACCCTTAGATGTTAACTTCCGAATATGGTGGAATACATGTACTGTGTTTATTACTTACATGAAAATATTTATATAACAAAGTTGTTTATGGAAAAAAAATGGCTGAAAGGATAAAGTAACTAGGGCCTCAAATCTGCTCACTTTACCGTGAACAACCTCTAGCCACTTTAGTCAGCAATTCTGTAAGATAGCGCCACAGGAAAACATTGAGTTGTTTTATCATAAATCGGTAAACAATTGACTTATCAGTACCAAATTTGGCAAACAAGTAGTACTACGGCAGATGATTTAAACAGATGTGTATTAGTATAGGGACCTATATTCAAAATGGTGGCGATATAAAAAGTTTTACTTCAGTAAGTAATATCTAAAAAACTATGAAACAAATTTCAACTATATTTTATAAGCTAGCAGTATATATTATAAACATCAAATTTGTTTATACATAGCCTTATTTATCCATAATTTTGTAAGAGAGCATCACAAAAATATTTTTTAATGTCATATCTCGGGAAGCAATCAACCTATTCCAACCAAATTTGACGAAGATATTGTACTGTGGTACGCTATAATAATTTATATGTTTTAGGTGTGCTAGACGCATATTTTCAGAATAAAGGTAATAATAATAATTTTTTAATAATGTGCTATATATACGAAACTATGTAACCGATTTTAATTTAACGTTGCATACCGTATCTATGACAATAATCGATTGTGCTAATACATAAATATTTTGTCCTCCATTTGTGAAGATAGTCTAATAAAAAAAATGGGGGTTTTATTACCTATCGCAAGGACCAATTAATTGATTCTAACTGCATTTTATGTAAACTAACATGTTTAATTGAGGTATGTTTTTTAATATTGTTAATATAGACAATTTATGTTAGGTTGTTATTTATATGTACCAATTCAACAAAATTTAACCAAACTTTGCACGCTGACAGTTTTAATTAGGAACATCAATTATGTATATGGAAATCCTCTTTTACCTGTCTTTTTGCAAATAATGGGTGGTGAGGAAATGGAACATTTTGCCAAATATTTAGGACAATTCAAAAGATTTCCGCCGAATTTCCCATACCTTTTGTGCTATAGAAAGAAGGCTATGTATATTTACATTATTTAAGTGAATTCAAACTTTGATATTAAAAATAGCGGTCATATTATTATTTAAAATTGGCTATTTTCTATTAAACAATTCAACCAAATTCAATTTAACGTTTTATGCTGACAGTTTCTATTAGAATCATCGTGTACATAACAATTTAAGTGATATGAATATAACTTTTCATTCTCGAAGTTCTTCTTTTGTAGACTTAGCTAAACTTTGTTTGCATGAGGCAAGGCTTCAAAAAGTTGGAAGTAACCATGAATGTACTATAGGGGTTGGAAAAATATATCATCCTGCTAACTGTGTTCTATAGCCAGACGGCAGGTAAGTTGACAAGAATCATGTACCAAGATAAAAGTCACTTTTTTCTCCTTCAACTTCATTACGTTCGTCTCGTATTCATGCCACACCAGCAGAAAACTGCAGTTGCCGGTCTAGAAATAATCAATGGTCTAGACAAATTACTATCCGGTGATTCTTCTCGAATTATCACGGCACCTGTGGGTTTTACGATACAGTTTTATTCACAACAGCTCTAGAATTTCTTGACATTGAAAATCAGGCTTTGTTACCTGGTGGTCTGAGTGCGCAATACTCTAATATTTTACCTGCTGGTGAAATATAGGTGTCATCATATCAGTACAAGTCACATAAGCTAATACATCGGCTTCAAGACGATGATAAAAATTTTATAAAATAGTTTTTCTGCCAATAACACAGTATGGCATAGGGGTCTTAAATGATAAAGCAAAACCTATTCTAGTAATATGACTTCTACATAAGACCTTCAAGTAATTGCGTGATAATGCATTTAAACATATTCACAAATGGAAAAGGAGCAGCGGTGGTGTAGTGGTTAGACTACTCGCCTTCCTCCTAGGTGAACTGGGTTCGATTCCCGGCGGGGTCACTCCTGGATTTTTGCATGTGCGAGTCGTGCCAGACGATGCCACTGGCCGGTGGGTTTTTTCGGGGATTTCCCGTTTCCCTCGTCCTTGCATTCCGGTGCTGCTCCATGCTCGCCACGCTTCACCTTCATCGTCTCTCAACACATCGATGTTAAGAGCTACCTAAATATTTCCACTTCACTCAACAAACGAAAGAAAATCTCAAGTGGAAGAGGCTGCAGTCAAAAGGCTACCGCCCCATTAAATAAAGAGATGAAAGTCAAATAGTTAGTAATTAGGCCAAGGAGATGTAGTAATTTCGAGAAAGGTACAGTGACGTATGCGTGGTAGCTCGATACGAAAAAATTAACTGATTATATCCTATCAATATCATAACCAAACATGTAAAATTAAAGAAAATTTGTATAGTTACAATTTAGTTCATAAACCTCTGTCAAAATCTATGATGCGGAAGATAACGTCCAGCATGATACTTACGAGGGTCTAAAAAAAGAATGCACTTGAAGTGAAACATGCAGAAGATTTGAGGTTCTTGAAGAAGAGAGTTATTTGCAAGGAATGAGGACAAGAGAAAAACCAAAATAATAGTGTCTGACTTCGCAAGAAAGGATGTTTTCCATTAAGAGGAATTTGATAATTCGTAACAAAATAACATTCAAGAAGTAATTCATGACCATCCTCCATAAAATAACCCACACCTGGATCACCTGGGTGAGACACAAATATAGCCGCTATAGACAACATGTGATGGGGCGGACCACACCACATAGCGATCTGGAAAGAATATATACTTGTATAATGACTATACCAAAACAGTAGTGAAACAAGAGTCTCTGAACCAGACTGAGAGTGTTTCTAATGAAAAAGCAATAATTTTACAGGGCAATGGAAAGTTCTCACAGTGCATTAATGCCTAAAATTTAAAATTAAGTAAAGAATTTGAAATACTTAATATTTTTTACTGGAGCGAGATCTATTGATAAGATATGTTAATGCTGGTAAATATCAAATACATCTGTTTTTGATAAAGCATGTAGTTTTTAATTTTCAAATTGCCAACATTTTGCTAAATATTAGGGATAGAAACCACAAAGTAAAAAAACATTGTCAAAATAATTATTTCATAATTAACAAAATGGCATTATCTAAAACCATTTCTGTGCCGTGGAATGAAAATAATATGTAAAAAATTCTATAACAAAACTTTTTAAGAAAATTAAATTATTTGTTAAATTAAAAGGTACATTTTAAAAATGGCTTTACTTCAAAATTATTGCGTAAATAGGTTTTATAAATTTTTCAATGATTATTTTTGCGTACGTACTTGTTTTATGGTTTATAAAGATTATTACTCGAAAAAAAACAAAGTTTATTTGAAATTTATATATTTATTCAATTATTGGTATATACGATGGCTTTGTTGATTCAAATATATAGTCAATAAAATAACCTCGTTGGAATTCATTCAGAATTTTACATTCAATTCATTGTTATATATTTTGGAAATTCACTGGCAGATAAGCCTTCCCGTAGCCCATCAAATAATAAATCAGCATTAAACTGGTGAGCATGCTTGAGCTACTTTTTAACCATATCGGAAGATTACTGTGAAATGATCCAGACCCGGCAATGAACTAAGGATGATTAAGACTCGTTGAACGATGGGCTAAGGAAAGGAAACGTGGGAATACGAGATTGGCATTTCCATGTTTGACAATGGAAACGGATAACGAGACAATAAATCAAAACTTCAGACTGAAGGATCAACTGTAGAAGACGGAAGATTGGAAAAGAGGTACACAGACCCTCTTCTCACTGCATGTCATCTCTCAAGGAAGGAGCGGAGGAACGTAGAAAAACTGATATAAAATTAGAGTTAGTATTCCGCCAAGTAAGACATAGATTCTTAAAGATTAAAATATAATCATGTATAGTTATATCCACAAAATAAGTAGGGAACTACATTGGATGACTGTATATTCGTGCCGTGTCACTGCCCAGGGCGATATGATTGTAATAAAGTCACAATAATGAAGGACACATGGAAGCATAGTACGATCGTTCTAAGTGGTAATAAATAAGAAATTAAAAACTGGCCTGTGACCAGGTATGTGGGGCGGAAAAAAGGGAAATATTGCGTTGTCCGAGAATTAGCCATAGGACAAAACAAGAGCCCGCGGGACATCAAGAACAGCAAAGGACCAACTTATACCTCATCATTGCCCTGAACGGGCGCAGTTTCGGGCGTGATAAATGCATGACCGGGCTGTGGCTGACCACGGGATATTATTTTCTGGGTGAATGTATGCCAGTGTCATACCTTCCTGTTGCTTGGATATATGTGTGGTAGTTCAAGGTGATGGTGTTGCCAGGGATAAGTTATATGAAATGCATCGTCTGGAATTTATGAAGTCATCGCATACTAGGGCATGACACTGCCCCATCGCCTCAGATGAAAGGACGCCATTCTCCCAAATTAATGGACAGATACGTTTTCTTTAAACCATTTTATCTATAGTGTTATTGAGTGGCCCTAGACTAGGGTACAATTTTTAATACAATAATAAATGTGTTAGATTCATGAGCTTCGATTTCGAGATCAATCAATTCCACTGAAACTTCACTGATAGAGTCATCTTGGAACTTGCTCATATGTGCTTATTCTGCATGTTTTGTTTACAGTAACCACACAGCAGTATAGTTCCACGTTCCTTAATTTTTCCATGAGGCAAGAAAGTCACAAAGGTTAGGTATTTCATGCAAGAAAACTGAGGAAATTTCCCTAAAGAACCGTTACAACCAAAGCAAATTTGTGAAGAAGCACCTCCAAAGTCCATCCGAGTAGGAACATGCATTGGAAGATGGACTGCTTTGCTACAGTAGGTTCTTTCCTATTCACCCATATTACCTCAAACGTTTCGTTTCGTGGAGATCTGGCGCGTTTCGTCAGCGAAGTTCGTTAGTATTAAGTGGACGTACACTTTAAGCATACTGCCACGGAAAACGAGTCGACATTCAAGAATGCCATCGGTCACTCCACGGCCTTGGATTCACTCTCTTGCATTAATTTCTGTCACGAATGGCACACGGGTATTTAGTCAGTAGCAGACGGCAGTGCAAAGCGGCTTTTGCTAACTAGAGTACACTTACTTGCAGAAAGAACAAAGAACTACCGTGTATCTGTGAGAAGCCCGGTGAGTGTAATACAATTTCAGAATTCAGAAATGCTATGAATATAACGATCGTCTTGAGATAAACTTTCATAAAAGCATGTATTCTGTATTTTAAAAAAACTCCGGAATTTCAAACATCTGAATGCACGAATATAGATTTATCAATCTGCGTGTATAAAATTTTATGGCCATGTAATGAATTGCAATAATCAACACATGACTATAATAACTTAACCTAATTCTCATAAGTTGATAATTATGTATTATAACTTTACGCGTTTTATAATGTAGGTTCTGTGAAATTCAGTCAAGCTAATGAGGGATCTATGAGTTCGAGTGCTTTTTTTTACTGCTACTACTTTCAAAAAAGCGAATTTTCTGTGGAAATATTCTTCATGGTGATTCCACATCTGTCAGTTCAGATAATTTTTGGTAGTGATTTTCTTGCTCATACTGGGGCGATAGTTGATCTACAGGCAGGTGTTTCGAAATTTCATTTTTCAGCTGAGCTTGTTCCTTTAAGTGTTAAAGTGGAGAAGCCGAAAGTAATAAATTCAGCTGAGCATGACATTGATCGTGTTGTGGCAGATTTTCCTGAAGTAGTAGCCTGTCATATTGGTCGATGTAAGGAAGAGTCATAACAAATCGTTATGAGACACTACTCCGGTTCGTTGCAAACCTTTCAGTTTGCCCCTCGGAAAGAAAAAATATTTAAGGGATTTTGAATTGGCTTCTAAGAGAGGATATTGTCTCACCCTATAAAAGTGTTTATGCTAGCCCTGCTTTCCTGCGTTAAAAAAAAAAAACACCCAACGAATTTCGCCTTGTCGTTTATTACCATCAGGCTAGTTCTAAAATTGCTTTAGACCCATTTCCTTTACCCACGGTGGATCACATTTTTCAACAATTAGGTGGTACTAAAATATTCACCATATTGAAATTGAACCATGCCTTCCTTCAGTGTGTTACACCCTAGTTCTAAACCTGTGTTGGCTTTCGTGACGCCTTGGGGTCTGTTTGAATGGAAACGTATGCCTTTTGAGGTTTCTTTCTGCGCTTAGGCTTTGAGTCTTGTACTTGAGAAAGTGCTACGCCCTTTTCAAGGTCAATTCGTAGTTAAATATTTGGGCGATCGTAAAGTTTATTTTAAGACATATTATAAACACGTTAATCTTTTCACACAAGTATTAACCGCCTTTGGGGATGCTGTACTAACTCTTTATCATGATAAGAATGTCTCGTCTGCAGATCATACCAAGATCTTAGGATTTATATTTTCTGAGGTTCAGATTTTGTTGTATCCAGAGCGTATACGTCATATTCTTTCCTTTAGGGCTCCCTAGAACATTAGAGGCGTACGCAAGTTTATAGGAATGGAAGGATATTACGTAAAATATGTGCCACATTTTGCAGTTATTGCTGCCTCATTGAATCAGTTGAAAAAGGAAAAGCAGCCTTTTGTGNCGTAAAATATGTGCCACATTTTGCAGTTATTGCTGCCTCATTGAATCAGTTGAAAAAGGAAAAGCAGCCTTTTGTGTGGGCTGAAAAAGTTAGTTTTTTTGGTAAATTAAAACGGTGTTTTACTTGTCCACTTGTACTACAATAACCACAGTTTGAAAATTAATTTACTTTACACGTAGATGCTAGTGGCCATGCTTTAGGAGCTGTGATGTCTCAAGAATTTATTTGATGGCACCCTTCTTCCAGTCGCCTATGCAATGATAGCAGATTATTAACAAGGGCTGAAAAGAATTATTTTGCATATGAAAAGGTTTTGGTATGTGTCTGGGCTGTTGAGCGTATTTCAGAACGCTTGGAGGGTAATGAGTTTGATTTACGTACTGACAAACAAGCGTTTTCCTGGTCGTGAAAGTAAAAAAAAAAAAACCATCTAAGTAAGCTAGTTCACTTGGTAGTGTGTTTGTCCCGGTTTCGATTTACAACTTTTTATGTAGAGGGAACAGATAATAATGTGGCTGACACCCTTTCACGTATGTATGACCCCGCGGAGTTTTGCCCCATTGAGAATGAAGATGGCAACGATGATGGCGAGGAACAACAATGTGTTAGTGTGTTACAGGCGATCCCTAAATCGTTTGTGAATTAGCAACACTGGCAATCGTTAGGTAGGGANAACAATGTGTTAGTGTGTTACAGGCGATCCCTAAATCGTTTGTGAATTAGCAACACTGGCAATCGTTAGGTAGGGAATGCCTACGTCACATGGCTGATATTCAGCAGGGTAATCCTAGTAGTTATGAGGTACAGAGGACATTTTTGGGTAAGNTGGCAATCGTTAGGTAGGGAGTGCCTACGTCACATGGCTGATATTCAGCAGGGTAATCCTAGTAGTTATGAGGTACCGAGGACATTTTTGGGTAAGCGCTCTCCTAAAGGGAATTTTCAGCTTATCTGCCATCCTGATTGAGGGATATGATATTTTAGTACTACCATCGTACTTGTTTTGGTACGCATTTTGGACAGGATAAAACATTGCGAAGTATTTTTGCGTCTTTTTACTGGCCTGGAATGGCTGCGGACATCAGAGATCATGTTCGCGGGTGTTAAGTGCGTCAACAATGTAAGTCGAAGAATATGAAGTATCTTGGTCGGTTTTCCGGCATCCCACAAAAGTTTTTATGGGAAAGAGTATATGTAGACTATTTTGGTCCCCTTTCAAGATCATAGAAGCGAAATACCAGTTTGTTTGTCATAGTGGACGCTTTTTAAAAGTTTTTACTAGTAAACCCCATGCGTAATCAAAAGTCCTGCACTATTCTGCGAATTTTGTCGCAGTCAGTCTTTCCATACTTTGGTTCTACTACATATATCGTTACGGACAATCACAAGGATTTCACTTCTAATGAGATGTGCAATTAAGCTTTTTCGTGGGGTATCCATTTAGTTCAAACCAGTCCCAACCATCCTGAAAGTAATATGGTAGAGAGATACAACTGTGTTTTCAAGGTTGCATTAAGTGCTTTCCACCATGACGCACATCAAGATTGGTATCAATCTGTCCACTTTCTTGTACTAGCAATTAACTTTAGCCATAATGTGTTAGTAAACAATACTGTCCTCACAATACAAAATACCTAAGTCCATTTTTGGTCAAAATAAGTTGAGGTAATTTTTTTTCTCATATGGCAGAATAACAACATATTCGACAGTAAAAATATCCCCATGACCTCAATAAATATGAAAAACCATTTTATACTTTGCTTTAAGTTCACTGAAGTTTGTTATTTTATAAAACAAAAAGCCTCATTTCCCTATAATAATTCCCATTACCTTAACTTCACTGAAGTTGAGACTCTTTGTTTAAAAAAATGGAGTTAAGGTTATTTGTTTTATTATGTTGTTGCCCATAAGAACTTAAGATATATCAGTTTTCATAAATAGGTACTTAAGGCTTTCTTATTTATTAAGGTGGCTTACATGCTCTCTTAGTCAATAAAACAAAAGCAACTCATAAACAACATCATGATGTTACAAATGTTGATATACATTTCTTGTGTTGTGTGGGTCATTAGAAGATTCCTGTTATAAGTGTTGGAGTGTGGTGAATAAAATCTATGTGCTAATGATTTAGTAAATGAGTGAATTTAACTTGAAAGTCATGATGAAAACAGCAGAGCTGCAAAACTGTCACGGTTAGCTTCTGTAATTGTTCCAGGAGAAACTAAACCTGTATAGACAAACACAATTATGTTCAGGAATGATCTTCAAGAAATATGCAGGTAACCTTAGATGATAAAGTTAGGCCNGTATAGACAAACACAATTATGTTCAGGAATGATCTTCAAGAAATATGCAGGTAACCTTAGATGATAAAGTTAGGCCCAAACCTACCCAATCAAATGAATCGTACTAGGACAATATTATAGGTTTTCCAACATCAATCATAAGTGATGAAGCCAAAATCATGTTAAATACCTTAAATTCTCTGCCAGAAAATGTTACAACACTTGCAAATTAGGAATCATATTTGAACACAGTACTAACGACGGATGATTCTGTTAAAAATATAAGTAATGCAGAGTGTTGAAGATAAAGTCTGTTGAACATTTCAGTACATTATTCCTGTATTATTATTCAGTACGTTTTTACAATACATTATTCCTGCAGGGACTGATGCTGAACAAAGTCAAATGTATTCAATCAGAATGAAACTAGTTATAACACTGCAGAATTAAGCCTACCATCCCAAAGTGAAATAATAACTATAATTCAACCTAGTATTGCCGGCAATTTAAACCATGAAGACGTTTAAGAGATCCAAGCTAATAATTCCACCACTACAGTTGCCGGCCTAGAGCAAGGAAATGAAAACATCCCCGCCCAGCCCATTTATACTTAAAATTTGACTAGAAAATGATTCCCACATAAACTAAAAGCAAAATCTCCTGTCAGCTGATGATCGCAAAAAGCTCAAAACTCATCACAACAAAGACAAACATTGTCAACAACCTTCTTGACGAGAAATATTCAGAAAGAAATGTAATTATAAGATTGATGAAGCTCAGAGACTTTGTATTCACCAACAATTTTGGTCGGTGGAGTCTGCTCACCGACGAATGCATAGTTTGTCTTGCACACGAACAGAAACTGTAAAAATAAAAAGGGATTATGATAATTCAAAGAAAAATATGTCTTATTANGTTTGTCTTGCACACGAACAGAAACTGTAAAAATAAAAAGGGATTATGATAATTCAAAGAAAAATATGTCTTATTATTACACACAACCTGATGAGCATGGCACAAGACATCAAATATGCAAAAAGTTTTACTAAAAGAGCTTGGTTTCCCAAAGAGCAAGGAGACACTACTACATAATGTTTTTAAGAACACGTCACTTTGTTGAATTACACCTCCCAAAGATTTGCGAGGNGTTTGTCTTGCACACGAACAGAAACTGTAAAAATAAAAAGGGATTATGATAATTCAAAGAAAAATATGTCTTATTACTACACACAACCTGATGAGCATGGCACAAGACATCAAACATGCAAAACGTTTTACTAAAAGAGCTTGGTTTCCCTAAGAANCACACAACCTGATGAGCATGGCACAAGACATCAAACATGCAAAACGTTTTACTAAAAGAGCTTGGTTTCCCTAAGAACAAGGAGACACTACTACATAATGTTTTTAAGAACACGTCACTTTGTTGAATTACACCTCCCAAAGATTTGCGAGGTGTCAAATATTATGTGAAAACTGAAAAAGATATCATAAATAGACACATTGAAACTTTCAATCCTTCGACTTCCCATTACAGACGTGAGCATGCTCCACATACCAGATATTTACCAAGTGATGTTTCAATGATTGCAATGTATACTGAATTCTGAGAGAAAAATCAAGAATTCGAAGTCTCCAATGATAAGTACCGAAATGTGCTGTATTCTATGAATATCTCATTAAAAAAACTTGGTAATGAATAATGTGAGCAATGTGTGAATTTTACATAGGAGGACTCAAACCACGCAGCANGGGTGGAGGGGGGGGGGCTCGTGAGAGTTATAAACAACATGTTAAGCGAAGGAAGAGTGAACCTGAAACTTCATACTATTCTGTAGCTTTGCAGAAACTAATCATGCTCTCAGAGATACAGAATATAAAGACTGTCATGTTTACACGACGCATAATTGCATTTAATGAAAGCTTTGTTCCCGTTGGGAGCCAGAAGAATGCCACAGATAAGTCAGTTGCAGTAATTTGGCTTGAAGGGAGAGAAGGAAGAAATAAAGAAGACATAATTAGTGAATTCCATGCATTATTCATCTCCAAACGAGACAAGAAGAAGATCGTGTTGTGGTTTAACGATTGTGCTACTCAAAAAAGGGAATTGGACTTAAACGACTATTATTTTCCACATTCTTAATTCAGACGTAATCACTGCAAAAGAAATTGAACTGGGTTATTTATAAACTGGACATATATTCAGGTCCGCAGACTCCTTTCATTACCAGGTTGAATTGTCTACGAAATGAAGTGGGCACATACAATTTCCCTGATTTCAAGCATGCTGTATAAAAGGTAAACTATCATAAACATTTTACAAAATGGAAAACCGTGTGCTCAGTTGCAAAAATTAGAAAGCAAAATCCTCAGCCATACTTAAAACTGAGATCACATCTAGGAGAGCAAAGTTAACTGCAAGTTATAGAGAAAACTTCAGTAATGGAAAGTCTATAGAAATAAACGTTTTTATTGTCAAAAGTGTAAAGAATGGATTTATAGTGTTAAAAAAAAACAATTTAATTGTAGAGGCATACAGCATGAAAACAAGTCTGACATTATAACGAAACTGCTTCCTACGACGCATGAGAATAGACAGCAGTTTTGGCATAATCTTAAAGTGTTTAATGTACCAGATCTTCTGCTTTGTGATTAACCTTAAAAACAGATTACTCTATATTGCTTGGATATCAATTATAGGCATTGCAGATTTGATAACATTTTGTCGTGTATTTTTTATACTGAAAGCAACGTTGTGACAAACTGAGACAACAAAGTGTGAAACATGAAATGTGGGCAAATTATCATTTACACAAAATGATTAAATTGCAATTCCCATTCCATAAATTTAAAACACTTAATGTTTACGACTGTGACCATACATTGATGTTCTTTACGTAATTTGTCTATGTAATAAGTGTAGATATCTACAGTAAATTAGGTGGAATTGTGACTTATTGAAATTGTTTTCTATCCCTATCATAATAAGGCAAAACAACATTACTCATTTAATTCCGTGGTTTTGCCATTATTTACTTGTTCCTTGATCAGTATTTTAATTATAATGCGGCTCAGTACTCCGAGGCACCATTCAGCACCATCTGAATATAGCATACATATAGTAGATTAAAGTGAAATGCAGAGATAAGTGATGAACTTTCAAAGCGGTTTCCTGGAAAATGTGTAACCACGGAGTTAAGGTAATCTAAATTATGAGGGCAGATTACACAGTGTATTTTTTTTTTTTTTGCCGGAATCTCTTTTTGCTTGGCAGCTGTATGAAGGGTTCACATTTAGTAATTGAGTGCTTCCCATTGCAATGCACAGAGTCATGGTCTTCCGATCACTATGTATTCAAAACAAATTTAGGATTGCTAGCTTCTCTAGTTTGCTTAATTTTGGACTAACCCAAGATTGCACCTCCAACTTGTTTCTCATTAACTCTACCTGATTCAGACAGGTCTATTTGTAAACGCTTCTCCAAGAATGACATGAACTTAGAATACATTGGCATCTCATCATGTAAAAAGGTGAGTTCCCACTGTTTTCTTTGTCGGCAGTCCAATTTCCGTACCAGAAAATGCAACAATATCGCATCCCACTGATCTGTCGGAAGGGCGATAAACTTTAAGGCTCCCATGTTTTCAGAAACTATATTTAGTAGCCCCTATATGGATTGGACACAATCTGAACTGATTGAAGGACCGTTGAAAATTGACTCCTAATGATGAGGAGAAATTAATCTTGGTCGATTATATCGCTGAACTAGCAAATTTCATGCTACTTCATAATTGGCATTTGCCACTGGCAAATTACTTACCAAAGCGCTGGCCTCACCCTGCAATGATGACTTTAAATACAGGAAGTTTTCAACTTCATGAAAACTCCTCTTGTTGTGAACAAGAGTGGGAAATAAATTGTGTAAGGCTTGCCACTACTTCACGTCACCATTGAATTTCGACAGTTCTATAGCAGGCACCGTCAGGGCAGAATGATTGTTGGCATCCTTACAACTGAAAATCAAGATTGATACTATGCATGTCTTTGATAGAATCAATTTCAAAATATATTGCTTGAAATTCGTCCCATTGGGAAATGCAATCATGGGGCGAGCCTGTTTCTGGTTCGCAGCTGCAAATATCAAGGTTGGAAATATCTTCGTCGAATTTGTCTTTAATTTTTGTGACCTCTTTGCACATTAAGCGAAAAAAAGCACAGACATCGGGTTTGCCCAATTACATTTTTCCGCCTTCCAAAATGAGCTTCAAACGCAGCAGGTGCAACTGCACCTTTGTTCCCAAAACACGTTCACTTGACATTATGGAATTGAAAAGAATCCCGGACAATGTTGTTTCTGGCTATTGTTAAGGGTGATGACTTCTTTATTTCTTGGGCGAGAATAACTGACCTAATAAGTGAACTTTAAAAAAAAAATGATGGCGCGGGAGCACACTTGATCAAGTTCACATAACCTCACTTAATGAAATTCCGTAATAATTCTTTTGGCTTCATACTTCTTAGTAGTTCTTCATAGAGTCTCCCAGGACCCAAATTACTTGCTGATATATTGTAACATACCATTTGATGCAAATAAGAATATCATGGCCCGTTTCGTGTGTNCGACCCAAATTACTTGCTGATATATTGTAACATACCATTTGATGCAAATAAGAATATCATGGCCCGTTTCGTGTGTGCGTCATGCGAACCATTACTTTTAAAAGACGAGACAAACCATTAGAAGATCGACAAAGTCGCTGATGCAACACTTCGTGTAATCCGGTCGTCATTTACGATGTTTATTTACCACAACAGAAACGAGAGTTTCCGAGGACCCCAGAAGGCGAGAGATCTTTCTCAAGGTGAAATTCCAAGAAACTTCCCGACCGCCGTCTTGTAAACAACTGGCTGTTGCAACCTGAAGCAGTGTTGCCAAATGTGGCAACATTAAACACTGTCTTCTGAGGCGGGAAATCAGTTCATTCAAATACGAGTTTGTTTTAAGTTTACAATTTAGAACTATTTACAAATGTAGGCCCCAAAACTATCATATAGTCAATCTTAATGCAGTTAATAGTCGCAGCTGGTATTATCACCGCAGTGAGCAACACATCGATTCTGCGCTGATTTGTGAATGCCATGTGTCCTGGACACCAGGTGTTATGGTAGGGAGGGAGTACCATCATTTATGACTGACATTCAGGTCTCATGGTCGTTGAAGGCATAGAGACAAGATATGGCGATTAATTTCTGCGGACCCATTTTTGCTTAGCACAGCTCAAATCACCCAACATGCTTTACATGATGTGGANTATGGCGATTAATTTCTGCGGACCCATTTTTGCTTAGCACAGCTCAAATCACCCAACATGCTTTACATGATGTGGATACCATTCCTTCGCCAGCCAGGTCTCCGACTTATTAAATCACCTGAATGTCTGTCTGCGTGTATATCGACCCCACCCTTGTAACATCTGAACCTCTGAATCGAATTTCACCAAACTCTTTACATATATAGTATTTAGTAGGTGCTTAATGTTGGGACTTTTATTTATGTTGATGGCTGCTAGTGTTGGTGTTTTGTATATGATGCCACTCGGTGTTAGCGAAGATGGCGCGGGTGACGAATAAAGTTGTAATTCTCATCTTCATCCGTTTTGTTTTAGTAGTGGAATTAAAATTCTTTTGAAGACTAAACTTTCATCATAGCAATGACAATGTTCCTCCGGAGGAATGCGTCATTGCCCACGCAACATTTGGGCCACTCGGGCTGGATAGAACCAGTTTTGTTGTTTTTGGCTTTGTGGCGCGGCTACCGCCTATTCTAAGTGAAAAATTATTTTAACTGGGGTGGGGCGCAATTTGTATTTTGTTTGCATCGTGTTTGTGATTGACGGCGTTATTCATGATTAAATAATTTTCATTGGCGAAAAGTTTTGTTAAGCAACTTTTGTTCTCTTACCGTTACGATTGATGTCTCGAACTTTTCATAATATCAATATTCGGGCGTCGGTTTGTTGCTTTTCTTTAGTCAATAATGGATTGCAAGATCGAAGTGTTGACAAGGCAACTCCAGCATGCCGATAATCTATTACTGAGGGCAGCATCATTAGCCGAAGCAGTTGTGTACACTTCGTCACAAAAACATTTATTATTGCAACATGTCGTGATTAGCTGTAGACACGTGCTGAATTTGAAGATAACCACTTATCCTTGGAGTGTCTCATGAAAGATAAGGAAGATTTTGATAAATAAGTCTATTATGGGTTTATGTCAGTTCGAGCGACCATTCAGGAAAAGCCTAACGAGGATGAAAGTGCGGTCGCCATCTCGCCTTGCCACAAATCTCGTGTTTCTCTACCTACAATCCATTTACAGTGACCGGCAGTTATCTAGGCAAGTCTCGGCGCGGGGAATTGTGTAAGCGGGGTCGCCGGAGAAAGGCGAAAAATAGGATGGAAAGGGAATGCGTGCGCAGCCGACAGCCGTGTACTAATTGTTCGAAAAATATCGGCAGGAAATAATGTACATGACTGAAGATGGAAGGGAATAGTAACTCCTAGAGTTACAAAAAAATCATTTGCAGCAGAGAATGTAAAATAATAAAGACTCCGATACTGATGACGTTTACCATGGTTCGCCTTTAGTAGAGCCATTATAAGTTAAGTACAATTTGAGGTGGAAGGGAGGACGTTGGAAAGGGGGAATGTAAAAAAAAATGGGGAGGAGGGGGGAAATGAAAATTGTATTCTTTAGAAAATCATTTTTTTTTTATAACTGCTTAAGCATTTGAATATGGAATATGTTTACACACCAGCATCATAATGAAATCGAGACAGTTTTTGTAGAAGATATTAGGCCTACAGATTTTTGTGCATCTTACCTATTCGCCTTTCACATTATGAAGTGCTTGTAGGTAAAAGGTTTCGTTATTAAAGCGGTCAAATTTTCAATACGCAAGGGCCTATCGCATTCGGTAAAACCTGTCCACGACAATTGAAATTATTACGTTATTTGCAATGTGGACATGAACAATATGTAACTATTTATTTGCCTACTTCATCTGTAACTGTATCACTATCAGTAACAATAATAATATTCACATCCGTCCGCTCCAGGTTTAATGAACGTGAATGGTCGCCCAATGAAAAAAAATGCATACATACTGTGCTTATAAGTAAACGACACCCTTTCTTAAGGTCAATGATGCATCATTCCTGTCCATCTGCTTACCTGCCTCTTTCCTTGCAATAAACTTGCCTGTTATTTATGAAATGTGTGAGCTCCACCTCTTCTGTAAAAATAGCGCCAGATTATTTGTTAGTGAGAGAGAAATGCTCATATGAGACTAATGATGGATTTTTAAAAGACGTTATTTACACTGCTGTTGTTTGTGAAAAAGCTGAATACTCTTTCATTTATAATTACTATTATACTTTGTGCATTCCGATAGACGAAACATGTGGTGGACGAGCAAGTTTGTGCAAAATCAGCAGATTTTCCCAATATGCACCAGTAGGCTGACATCACTGGCCAAGCCATCTATTAGGATAATTNTGTGCAAAATCAGCAGATTTTCCCAATATGCACCAGTAGGCTGACATCACTGGCCAAGCCATCTATTAGGATAATTGTATAATATATTAAGTCAACAACACTACTTTGTAAATATTGTTACAAAGCTGTTCACAGTGAACTAGGAACTTTTGAGGCCATACTTACTTTTTCCTACCAGCCATTTTATATCCTTCTACCAACTTTTAAAATAAATATTGCAATGTAAGTAATAAACATAGTGTATTATATTCCAACTTACTCCGAAGATATCATCTAAGGCTAAAATAAAATTTATTTATTGACTATTATTACAAATGAGAGGGCTTTCAAAAGTGCTCAATTTACANCATCTAAGGCTAAAATAAAATTTATTTATTGACTATTATTACAAATGAGAGGGCTTTCAAAAGTGCTCAATTTACAATGAACAGCCTATATCAACTTCATATAGCACATAATATTATTATATATAATGCCATTTGTCATGATTATTAATATTTACAGATTATAGTTTATAAATAATTTGGTAATATGGTTTTTCTGGAATTCATATGCATTTTACTGTACGCCTAATCATTCATCACATACTTTCTAGATATTCACTGCACTCATTATCTTAGCATATTGTTAAGGCGCGCTTATAGAAATCGTTATAAACTAAAAAAAGGAAGCAAAACGCTGAATAAATCCGTTATGTTGAATACTATAGCACGAGTCTATGTACAAAATTTACTTGATAATAATGAGATTTTTTTTTAAAGTTTATGTGCTTTGTTGTGAACTATGTTGCAGTATGTTTCATTGCTTGTGCGCGAAAGAACGCATGTTACTGTTACAATGTGAAATTTCCAAACTTTGTGTCTCAGGCTGTGCAGCGAATGTTTTTNTATCTAGGCAAGTCTCGGCGCGGGGAATTGTGTAAGCGGGGTCGCCGGAGAAAGGCGAAAAATAGGATGGAAAGGGGATGCGTGCGCAGCCGACAGCCGTGTACTAATTGTTCGAAAAACATCGGCAGGAAATAATGTACATGACTGAAGATGGAAGGGAATGGTAACTCGCTGAGTTACAAAAAAATCATTTGCAGCAGAGAATGTAAAATAATAAATACTCCGATACTGATGACGTTTACCATGGTTCGCTTTTAGTAGAGCCATTATAAGTTAAGTACAATTTGTGGTGGAAGGGAGGACGTTGGAAAGGGGGAATGTAAAAAAAAATGGGGGAGAGGGGGGACATGAAAATTGTATTCTTTAGAAAATAATTTTTTTTTATAACTGCTTAAGCATTTGAATATGGAACATGTTTACATACCAGCATCATAATGAAATCGAGACAGTGTTTGCAGAAGATATTAGGCCTACAGATTTTTGTGCATCTTACCTATTCGCCTTTCCCATTATGAAGTGCTTGTAGGTAAAAGGTTTCGTTATTAAAGCGGTCAAATTTTTAATACGCAATGGCCTATCGCATTCGGTAAAACCTGTCCACGACAATTGAAATTATTACGTTATTTGCAATGTGGACATGAACAATATGTAACTATTTATTTGCCTACTTCATCTGTAACTGTATCACTATCAGTAACAATAATAATATTCACATCCGTCCGCTCCAGGTTTAATGAACGTGAATGGTCGCCCAATGAAAAAAAATGCATACATACTGTGCTTATAAGTAAACGACACCCTTTCTTAAGGTCAATGATGCATCATTCCTGTCCATCTGCTTACCTGCCTCTTTCCTTGCAATAAACTTGCCTGTTATTTATTAAATGTGTGAGCTCCACCTCTTCTGTAAAAATAGCGCCAGATTATTTGTTAGTGCGAGAGAAATGCTCATATGAGACCAATGATGGATTTTTAAAAGACGTTATTTACACTGCTGTTGTTTGTGAAAAAGCTGAATACTCTTTCATTTATAATTACTATTATACTTTGTGCATTCCGATAGACGAAACATGTGGTGGACGAGCAAGTTAGTGCAAAATCAGCAGATTTTCCCAATATGCACCAGTAGGCTGACATCACTGGCCAAGCCATCTATTAGGATAATTGTATAATATATTAAGTCAACAACACTACTTTGTAAATATTGTTACAAAGCTGTTCACAGTGAACTAGGAACTTTTGAGGCCATACTTACTTTTTCCTACCAGCCATTTTATATCCTTCTACCAACTTTTAAAATAAATATTGCAATGTAAGTAATAAACATAGTGTATTATATTCCAACTTACTCCGAAGATATCATCTAAGGCTAAAATAAAATTTATTTATTGACTATTATTACAAATGAGAGGGCTTTCAAAAGTGCTCAATTTACAGTGAACAGCCTATATCAACTTCATATAGCACATCATATTATTATATATAATGCCATTTGTCATGATTATTAATATTTACAGATTATAGTTTATAAATAATTTGGTAATATGGTTTTTCTGGAATTCATATGCATTTTACTGTACGCCTAATCATTCATCACATACTTTCTAGATATTCACTGCACTCATTATCTTAGCATATTGTTAAGGCGCGCTTATAGAAATCGTTATAAACTAAAAAAAGGAAGCAAAACGCTGAATAAATCCGTTATGTTGAATACTATAGCACGAGTCTATGTACAAAATTTACTTGATAATAATGAGATTTTTTTTGAAAGTTTATGTGCTTTGTTGTGAACTATGTTGCAGTATGTTTCATTGCTTGTGTGCGAAAGAACGCATGTTACTGTTACAATGTGAAATTTCCAAACTTTGTGTCTCAGGCTGTGCAGCGAATGTTTTTGGTCCTGCTCGTACACGGCCAGCGGGCGACGGTTGTCGCACAGCCACTGTACTGGACAACCCTCAAGACAGGACAAGGCAGCTCGTGTGCCCAGTCACCTGCCGGCAGCTCTACCGTAATTTTCTGGAAAGCCAAATTCTCCAATTTGTTCTCTACACTAGTGGTGTGTAACGAACATTTAAGCAATGATGAAAAACTGTAATACTTGAAATTTTCAATGTCAGCTGAATCATTGCCATTGTTCCAAGCCCTGCCATTGACAGCAGACAATTTTGTTGTTACTTGACAGTTACAACAAAAGGATCGATCTCAAAGTAGTAAATCTACGCAGCCACGTTTGAAATTGACACAATTGTAAAGTCAAGCCACTGTCACCAACTTTGTGTCATTATTAATAGTATATGTAGCTTCATTAAGGTGGTTAAATTTAAAAATTGATGCTGTGCCATTTGTNCGTACACGGCCAGCGGGCGACGGTTGTCGCACAGCCACTGTACTGGACAACCCTCAAGACAGGACAAGGCAGCTCGTGTGCCCAGTCACCTGCCGGCAGCTCTACCGTCATTTTCTGGAAAGCCAACTTCTCCAATTTGTTCTCTACACTAGTGGTGTGTAACGAACATTTAAGCAATGATGAAAAACTGTAATACTTGAAATTTTCAATGTCAGCTGAATCATTGCCATTGGTCCAAGCCCTGCCATTGTCAGCAGACAATTTTGTTGTTGCTTGACAGTTACAACAAAAGGATCGTAGAGTTTCATCATTTAGATGCGTCGGTGCAAACTTTAACTGTGTTTTGTAAAGTCAAGCCACTGTCACCACCTTTGTGTCATTATTAATAGTATATGTAGCTGCATTAAGGTGGTTAAATTTAAAAATTGATGCTGTGCCATTTGTTGGCACTTGTTTCATGTCAATATGTTATTCAGTAATTCTATTATTATTTATTTGATGTCTCGCCAAAATTTTATTTTACTATTAGTAAAAGCTCTATTTCTGCTTAATATTTTTGTTTATTCTCTTTGATGTTGTAAAAAAAACCCCATGATTTGAAAATTTTGTAATGTTTTAATATTTTTCTGTATTTTTATTTTTAAAATATTTTTCTTCATGTCTATGGAATATTTATATACGTTATATTGTATGTAGTCTTAATTTTCAGGTNTGATATACTTTATATTGTATGTAGTCTTAATTTTCAGGTATCAAAATTAAAAACTTATTCGTTATATATTATACTTCTTTATAGACTTTCTATTTATGTATCGATTAGTCGCGCGAGACCACGAAGTCCGGAGCTTACCTTTGTATATATAGGTTACTGCTCGTGTTACTTCCTTCTCCTTCGTTCTCGCCATACAGCATGCATTCGCTTTGAAACTTCCTATTTTCGGAAGCCTTTATCATCTTAGGATGAGTTAACTCTTATCCGCCGTGTTTGGGTAAGTTTGACTGCGGATTTTCTATTTTTCGACGTGGTTATATAATTTTTGTGATTCCGGGCATTTTTAATATTGTTATTTGTCTTTTAGCGGTTTGCGGCATGCGCCGATAATCTTGGGGACAGCCATCTAATCCCTGTGATGCGATGTGAGTCGTACAACCAATCGTGGCATGGCTGTTTTGGCTCTGATCCTACTTCTTTCTGCCATTACACCGCAGTAACTTCAGAATCTTAAGGAATGACGTAACTTTTTTTAAATGTTTGCCTGCTGCATGACCTGTGGGTGTGCTCCAGCCTTTTCTGTGGACGCGACATAACGCCAAAATGTAATATTTGTGGATTTGGACAGTTAAAGAATGAAATTGTTTTGTTTTCAACAACTTAAGTTCAGTTAAAAAAAAATCTATATAATTAAAAGGTATTTTTATAATGTTAATTTTAAGAGGTGATCGTATATACCCGATGATATATTTATAGGCCAAAATAAAGAAAAATGTAGTTTGTCAAAAATGTAAACAAAAGCAAATAGAAACTGAATATACTCATGGTATAAATGTTTATTTATATTTATATCAATGGAGATTACAGCATACTACTCTTGTTGTGGCGAAAAATGTTTAAATGGAAGTAAAAGTATTCAAAAGAAACGCGTTTTTTGTTTTGTTTAATAACATCCTTAAAAAAACTGCTCCGGTAATATATAATTCACTCACTGTCAAGTTGTGATTGATAAAATTTGCTTTACACCATTAGTGTACGTTTTGCTTTATTATTAAGTGAAACATGAGCACGCCTCTATACTTTGCTTTATGTAGTAAACCCTAGTCTAACAAGGAATCTAGATCCCACCTTACATTTACGTGTTATCCTTGTGTTATGATGAGGGTAGCTAAGCGTGCCCACGTTTCTATAACGAAGGTGGTACAGAGAAATGCTTNTGTTATCCTTGTGTTATGATGAGGGTAGCTAAGCGTGCCCACGTTTCTATAACGAAGGTGGTACAGAGAAATGCTTGCGACCCACTGTTATTGTATCTTCTGGAAAGGAATTTTATTGTAATTTGCGGCAGCAGTGGGAATTCAACATTAGTGGTGATGCAAATAAGTTGCCTACTTTCAGTCAATTTTTATCATTCTTGGAGGCTCATCATTGAGTTCCAGAAACCTTGTCCCTACCTGCTGCCTCAAAGCTGATATCTCAGACCAAGTTCCCACAGTCTCGTGCTATGCATCCTCAGACTCGTAACACTTCGTTATTTGTTGGAAGCTCTANCCAAGTTCCCACAGTCTCGTGCTATGCATCCTCAGACTCGTAACACTTCGTTATTTGTTGGAAGCTCTACTGACTCAAATTGTAAATGTAATCCATGTAGTGGTGAACAAAAGTTGTTTAAATGTCCACAGTTTTTTAGACTACCCAGCAATAGAGCGCTCTAGTTTTTTTTTTTTTCAGGAGTCGGAGGCTCTGCCTGAACTGCCTGGCAGCTTCTCATTAGGCAAAACAATGTCAATAAACAGTAAGCTTTTCATTGTGCCAAGGCTAGCCATCATTTATTTCATTTCAGTGAGACTGCACCTGGCAACCTTCCACATGGATGTCCTCCCAAGGATAATCCTGCAGCTTCTGGGTCTGTGAACAATTTTTCATCTGTTACCCTTGTTGCTGCCCAAACTTGTGCAGGGCATGATCCTTAAAGTATGGTATTGTCCATAGTTATGGTAGACGTACAAGATAGCATTGGTGCTTACCACACAGTGCGAGCAATTCTCGACTCTGCTACCCAGTCGAGTTTCATAACACAGGACTGTGTTCAGCGCTTGGGTCTAGTTCGCAGAACTGCGCATCATCCTGTTCATGGGCTTTCTGAGACCTCCATCCACACAGCAAGGGGGGTAATTGAATGTTGCATAAAACCAGTGGGAAAACAAACACTTCAGTTCCCATTAACTGCATATGTTTTGCAAAATATCACTGCTGAATAGTTAACATTTCCAGTTTGTACTACCAACTGGGAACATGCAATCTACAACTGGCTGACCCATTGTTTGACACCCCTGAACCCATTGATGTATTGATGGGGACTGACTTGTTTCCTTATATTTTTATAGGCAATATAATGGTTACAGGTGCTTACACCCTAGTGGCCTTTGCCACAATTTTTGTTTGGGTATTTATGGGCTAGGCAAGGTAAGTACATTGAGCATCATCAGAACCCTCAGTGACTTCGTTTTTATCTAGCCCACAGCAAATATCATTAGAAATGTTGGTAGAGAGATTTTTGGCAGTAGATAATATTCCTGCTAAGAACTTTGTATCCCCAGAAGTTAAATGTTAGAGTCAGTTATTGAAGCAACTCTTAGTCAACAACCATCATGTCGTTCTGTATTATCACTGCATTCTGTCATCTGAAACCTGTAATATGAGTCACGAGACTATGCCATGTGCTGCTTAAGGAGTTTGGAATGGCGCCTGTACAAGCCAACACAAATGCATGCAGAGTATATAGCTTTCATGGAAGATTGCTTGCAGCGTGGCCACATGGAACAGATAGACAACCCACAAGAGCACTTGATATTTGTGTACTATCTGCCACATCATGGAGTAGTCAAAGAAGACAATACAACCACAAGGCTTCGTGTCATCTTCAATGCTTCCACTAAGATGCAACATGGTGTCAGTCATAATGACTGAACCCAAACTTCAGACAGATGACAGTGAGATTTTACTACAGTTCCATATTCTAAAAGTAGTTTTCATAGCTGACATTAAGCAGATCCATAGGCGGATACTGGTTGAGAGTAAACATCAATATTATCAATAGATAGTGTGGTGTAAATCCGCAGACGAGGCCATAAGGGATTATCGCTTACTCACAAAGATATATGGAGTGTCCTTAGCCCCATACCTAGCCATCCATGCACTAAAACAGCTTGCAGAAGATGAGAAACACAGGTTTCCTAAGGCTTCTCACATATTGCAGACGAATTTGTTGTAGATTATGTGGTTACTGGAGTGGCCAGTGTGACTGAAGCCATTGCATTGCAAAAAGCATTTATAGCACTGGTGCAGGCTTGTGGATTTTAACTCAGGAAGTTTTCCAGTTCTCACCGGGAAGTAATAACATGGCTGTCTCCAGACGAATTGCAGTCCTCCCAGCTGCTGTCCTTTGATAAATATAACCCTTCTGTTACTTATTGGAGTAATATGTACCTCCAGTGGTTTTTCATATCATGTCACTCTCACAAGCATGANAACCCTTCTGTTACTTATTGGAGTAATATGTACCTCCAGTGGTTTTTCATATCATGTCACTCTCACAAGCATGAGTCAATCAAAGCTTAGTGTACTTTCGGAGATTGCTAGGATTTTTGATCCACTTGGATGGTTGACACCTGTTATACTTTTCGATAAGACACTTATGCAACAGTTGTGGCTCAGTGGGTCTGGCCGGGATGACATCCCACCAGACATTCTGCACAAGTGGGAAAACTTGAAACAAGTCCTACCACTATCATGCCTGCAGTTGCTTCGCAGTATTCCCAAATTTTTGCAAGCTGTCCATGAATATAATGGTTTTTGCTTGCAACAGTTCAGACGTGGGATACACATCAGTGGTGTATCTTAGGTCAATACATCCTGATTGGTGTGTTAAGGTGATGCTGCTAATGGGAAAATCTAAGGTTTCACCAGTAAAATGGCTCGCTAACCCCCGAGTGAACTATGTGCTGCTGTTATGGTGGTAAATTTGTTGGACTTTATCAAATCGGTCTACATAAACACACTCCCGATAAGTAGAGTGTTTGCATGGACAAACTCCACTATGGTGTTGCACTGGATTGCATCATAACCTCATAGACGGAAGACCTTTGTGGCGAACCGTGTGTCAGATACAAGAGTATTCCTGTAAATTGTTGGAGACATGTTGTTTCAGAATAAAATCCTGCGGATTGTGCCTCCTGTCGTTTGTTGCTTTCTCAGCTAATCAGTCATGCACAGTGGTGGTCTGGGCCTCATTTGATAACATGTTCATGCTTAGAACCACAATATACTCCAAGCATTGTTCAGTGTGAGAATGGGAGTATCACCTGCCAAGAAAAAAATTATGCATCGTTAGTCGTTCAACCAGGATTTCTTGGGACCTGCTTGTTCGTTACTCAACCTTTAGGAAGATGCAGCTAGTTACTGCTTAATGTCTTAGGTTTGTGCACAACTGTCAATGGCCCAGACAGCACATGATGGTAAAACCCTTGAAAACAGAGGAGCTTAAGAGGAGTCTTCACATCTGTCTCCATTACAATCAGTCATAGTTTGCAGCAGATACAGTGGCAGTGGAAAGAGCGCAACTCTGCTCAATACCAGTTCGGCGCTTGAACACTTTTTTGGATCCTGCAGGACTTCTCAGGGTGGGTGGAAGGCTGTCTCATATAAACCTCCCATACCATGTACAGCATCCGGTACTTCTAACTTAGTGACAACCTCTTACTGGTTTGCAAATTAATCATTATCATTACCTTCATATTCATCTTGTTCCTCGTGCTCTGCAGGCCATACTCAGTCAATAGTTCTGGATATTGTGAGCACGGCCAGTAATTAAGCAGGTTTTGCGACCGTGTGTTAAGTGCTACTGCACCATGCCCATTCCCTTTTCTCCAGTAATGGGTGAACTCCCTGCTCCTCGGGTACAGCAAGTCAGAGCATTTCAGCGCACTGGAGTTTGTTACGGTTGTCCCTTTCACATCACCATGACTCTAGCACGAGGGTACAGGTCCATCAAAGTATACATGTGTTTCTTTGTGTGTATGGCCACTAAAGCCTTACATTTGGAGTTGGTGTCTGGTTTGTCAACCTTTAGGTTCTTGGCTCCTTTTCAGTGTTTCATTGCAAGACGGGGAAGACCCAGTCATATGTATAGTGACTGTGGGAGCAATTTTGTTTGGAAATCTAGGGAATTGGCTGAAATGTACCCGTTTGTATTTGCCACAACTCATAATGATAGTGTCAGTTCCATTTTGTGTGAAGAGGGAAGAGTGAGGCATTTAAACCCACTAGCTGCACCCAATTTTTGAGGCCTATGGGAAGTGGGTATGAAATCTGTTAAGACCCATCTTCTCAAGTTCATTGGCCAGCAAGTTTTGTCGTATGAAGAGATGTCCACTGTACTGATTCGCACAGAAGGAGTTTTGAAATCTCGTCCTCTGTGCGACCTCAGCTCTGTCCCCTCTGAATTGTATTTGCTCATACCAGCTAACTTCCTCATCTTACAGCCAATCGCAGTTTTGCCAGAGTCATATATTACACACCCTAACCCCACTCGCTTGAATCGCTGGCAGCTAGTGCAACGAATAGTACAGCACTTTTGGAAGTTCTGATGGAAGAAATATCTTTATACTCTTCAACAGCGCATCAAGTGGGCAAAGGGAGATATCCATCCTAGGGCTGGAGACCTAGTGACAATAACAAGAAAGACAATATGCCAGTGGAGTATTGCCTAGATTGGAACTATGCATCTTGGTACAGATGGTGTTTCGTGAGTGGCGAGTGTGAAAACTGCTACCAGTGTGCTTCGGCGACCATTAGTTAAGCTGTGTACATTGCCCATAAACACTGTCAACCCATATGTAACCTGTGACTTCAAGGCTTGATTACTTACAATGCAACATTTCATTGTAGTGAATTGTTTGTTTATTTTCTGCTTGGCTGATTGTTTTTATGTTATGCTTTGTATTATGAATAGGTTAAATATTATGTAATGTATCTTTGTTACCTGAATGTAACAAGGTGGGCAGTATGTTTAATGTTGAGACTTTTATTTGTGTTGATGTTTGCTAGTTTTGGTGTTTTTTGTGACATAATTCAGTGTTCGCTTAACTAGCGCGGGTGAAGAATAACGTTGTTCTCGTCTGCACTTGTTTTATTTTAGCAGTGTAATTAACACTCTTTTGAACACTGAACTTTCAGCACAGTAATGATTTTGGTCCTCCGGAGGAATGCGTCATTGCCAACGCAACAGTAGGTACATCCGACTTTTATAGTTTTCTATCATGCTGAATAGTTTATTTTCTAAATGAAAAAAATTTAGTATGTATAGCGCTATGTTATATATCGGGAATCATTAACACGATATAAGCCATCTATGATATGTTGACAATAAATCATGTAAGCACTGATTTAGAAAATAATAATGTTACTCGTGTACCATTTTGGAAGATAGGACAACGAGAAGAAATTAAGTGTTTACATTATAAATCGGGTACACTTAAGCGATTCCTAAAATTTTGGCATATAAGTAACACTATTGTGGGTTATGTAAATACGTGCAATTTAAAAGTAAAATGCACTTGTTTTAAAAATGGTGGCCATAAATATTTGAGGTTTATTTGCTATAGCTGCCATACCTTTTGACCAATTTCGGCCAAACTAGCTAATTTCAAAGTATCTATTACAAGCATCAAATTCGTCAACGCATACCCTCTTTTGTAGGCCATAGTTTAAGATAGCATCACATGAAAAATTAAGATTTATTTCATATCTCGGGACACAATTAACCGATTCCTAAAACATTTGGCTCTCAAGTAGTACTATAGGTTTTCAAGTTAAATTATATGTTTTAAGTAAATCGGGCATTCATTTTCAAAAAGGTAGCCATATAAACATTTTAGATTAGAATGCTGTATCTACGGAACAATGAAACCAAATCCACAACAGTCAACTGTGAGAATACATTGCCTATTATGTTAGTGATTTTGTAAGATAGTGGCACACGATGAAGTCTTGCTATATCTCAGAAAACAATCAACTAATTCCATCCAAAATTGGCTTAAAAGTATGACTATGTTGGCCATGTAAACAGTCGTGTTTTAAATTTATCAGTCATAAACATTTTGGCTCAGTATAATATAACGATGAAACAATACAATTAATATCAACTTAATATTTTATGCTTGCAGTACCGATTACAACAATAAAATGTGTCTATACAAAGCATCTTTTACTACCGTTTTGTCAAATAGTGCCAAATGAATAAATCAATTGATGTCATGTCTCTGGAAACTATCAAACTATTACTACCAAATTTGGCAAACAAGTAGTACTATTGTAGGCCCCGGAAATTTATAGGCTTCTTTTTAAGAAGGCCAGATATTTATTTTCGAAACAGATGTTAAATAAAAATTTTAACATTCTACATCTATGAGGACCACGATAACTATTTCAACTTAATTGTGTGCTGGATGTATATATAACAACACTCAAATTTATCTAAACAAAGCCTTTTGTCCTTAACTATTTTGTAAGATGGAATTATGAAAAAAAAAATAAAAAATCGTGTCATAACTAGGGATAAAATGGACTGTTTGATACTTAATTTGGCGAATAAGTAGTACTAAGGCAGGCCAAGTAAATTGGCATGTTTTAAGTAAGTAATTAACTTATTTAAAATTGTTGGCCATTTAAATATTTGAGTTTAGTGTACTTTGCTGCCAATTCATAAGGTAATGCCACATGAATAAATAAAGTTTTGTTATATCTTGGGAAACAATTAACCGATTCCCACCAACATTTTCCAAAGATATATTGCTACAGTAGGCCACATAAACTTACATGTTTTAAGTGTGTCTGGTAATATTTATACTGTTTCTGCAATATAAAATTTCTAGTAAATTTTTCAATCCTATTAAACTGTTTAACCATATTCAATAAAAATGGTATGCTCTCAGTATCAATTAGACGAATCAAATATACTTACATAGATCCTCTTTCGGCCCCCTTTTGTAAAATAGGGTAAGGTGAGAAAATGTAACATTTATGTCATATCTCGGGAACCAATAAACTAGTTCTCACAAAATTTTCCACGCAATTAGTACTGCAGTAGGTCATTTAAAGTTGCATGATTTGGATGACACACGTTTGTTTTAAAAATGATGTTCCTGTAAATATTACCAAAACATTATACTGACTAGAACTGAAGTTCATGCTCCCAATCCTACCTTTGTAATCCGTTTGGTTGCACGCCAGCTTACGGTACGAAGCATTGTCGGTTCGAGTCCCGTGTAAGGCACGCGTGTTTGTATTTGTCTCACAATTTTTACACATGTTTGTGGTTAATTATATAATGATATCACAGTCATCGAGACGTCAAGGCCCACCACCATCAAACCTTTTGAGAAATTCATGAAAATGATTTGTGTCCACGTAGAGGAAAGTTGGCTCATTTGTTATGTCGGTAACTTTATCTTGTTTATGTAAAGGCCTACAAAGAAGATAATTTTGGAAAAGAATAAAGTAAGCAGTCTATAATAAGATAAATAAACAGTCAATACAAACTGAAGTTGTGACCAACAACAGTTTGGTGATCCAGGAAGTTGACGTCCATATGGCAGAAAAGTGGAGGGATTGACCGTTCTCTTCTCTTATCAACCCGGGTGCCGTGGTGGTGTAGTGGTCAGACTACTTGCCTCCAATATAGGCGAATCGGGTTCGATTCCCGGCGGGTTTGCTTCTGGATTTTCTCATGTGGGAATCGTGCCGGGCGATGCCGCTGGTCGGCGGGTTTTTCTTGGGGATCTTCCGTTTCCCCACTCTTGCATTCCGGCGCCGATCCATACTCATCTCGTTTCACCCTTACCGGCTCTCAATACCTCGATGGTAAGAGCCTCTCGAATCCCCACTCCACTCTCCACTCCGGCTGGGTTACTCCCCGTATTTTCGCACGTGGGAATCGCACCGAGCAGGTTTTCTCGGAGATATCCCGTTTCCCCCAGCCTTGCATTCCGGTGCCGCTCCTCGCCCTCGTCGGGCCTCGAGACCCCGGTGTTAAGATACGTCCGGCCAGACCGCTGTGCTCCAAGCCCCGGGGCGTTGGGCGCGTGGGAGTGCTAGGGGAGTTGTAGCGTGCAGAGGGGGGTTGGGGGGTTGTGTTGTCGGTCGTGCACCCTGCGGCGACCGGCGAACATCACGGCTTCGTGCGCGCCGTGAGCGCGATGCGGACCGGCGATACGCGCGTCCGTGCCTCACATCTCAGCCACGCGCGCCGCCACGCATACAAATAGCACCGGTGTTAGCTGCCTCCCCCCTCCTCACTATATCGCCCCGCAAACACATCTACGAACCAAGCAACTCGCGCTCCTTGACGATCCAGCATCCAGAGACCAGCCGTCGTCCCCGGCGTCCATCCTACAAACGTGCACAAAAGTCCTATTTTTAATTTACACTTTCCAAGTCATTTAACAGGAAATTCTTCATTTTATATTTGTACGAAATACCGTCCTACTTGTAAAGTCCGTTCACGGTAAACTACACACTTTGGAAAGTCCTGCTTGAGATACACTTGTATGCGCAACGTGTATCCTCCCACAAGATGTAAAATTTCATATTGCCGTGAGCCTCGTCACTTTATTCATGCGTCGGTCAAGTGAAACTCTGAAAACTATGGAAAAGTAAATATTGAACCGATTTGATATTTCTCACCCTAACACGAATTTAAAAAAAGTTAAAGCGAAATAAATAATTTCAAGCATTCACAAATGCTTTCCTAACACTTTAGTCCTACGTTAAAAAAAATAGACTACTTTCCCTCCGTCGTTACCAACATAACTTCGCACATGCAGTGTTTCATTTCAAAAGCGCTCACTTAACCGTGAACATTTTATACCAGACATTACGCACAAGTGCTATTTCATTGCCTGAAAATATTTAACAACCTATAATTTTTGCATAATGAGATGATAAAATTATAATTAAATTTTTTTTGGATGTACGAATAAGAAAAACCAACTCACCCGCCGAAATAAGGTAATTTACAGTGAAACAAGACACCGTGAGTTTCTTCAAGAAATATTGAAACTCACCTTGATAAACATTTTTGCGTTATTTTAAATTGCATGAAATAAAAAATGCATATTTACGACTTAGATCAAATTATTATGTTTTTGTAAAGTAAATATTTTAAAACATTACTTCAAAATTAATTAAGAAATAGCCATTCAGTCGTCCTTGTTACATTTTCTGTAAATGTTTTCTTATGCTTTGTATGTACTTTCGAGAAAAAATATAATTGCTTTCTAACATGTTACGACGCAAAAACTACGCGATTTAAAATAATTTATGTCACAAAAAGTACTTACAAGTGGTGCCTACCTCTTAAATAGTATTTCGTAAGATTAAAAACAAGTTATCGATCAAATTAATGAACCTTTTTGTCCCTACATGGATGCAAATAATTTTGATGAAATTTTTATAAAAGTAACATGGTAACTGGGTTTTGACGTCTCGCTGATAAGGTTATCATTAACAGATGCTACCAGAAACAAATTGAATAATAGTGAGAGAATTACCTATACTCACGTGCCTTACCTGGGACCCGAATATAGAATGCCTCGTACCGTAAGCTGGCTTTGCAGCCAACTACATTACAGAGGTGAGATTCGAAGCATCACCTTTGGTAATAATCAGACGTAAAGTTTTAATAGAGTGGATTTAGCAAATTCAAATATCTACAGGAACATCTTTTGGAAACAAGTGTGTGAATCACTTAGATCACGTAAGTTGACGTTGACATGGTCTAGATTATCACTATTTGTGTGCAGAATTGCGTGTAAACAGGTTGTCTGTTTGCGATATTACACAAAAGCTTTAGTTTCTCATTTCGCACTATTGTAAGAAACTGCTTTAAAGTAGGACCTGTGTAGGTATATCTGATGCATCTGATAGAAAATGTAAATATGAAAACTTTGTTTGTTATTTTTTTAATTGTTTAGTAGATATGATTAAAATTTCTAAATAATTCATATTCCGAAAATATCTGATCCGCTTAAATTATGTAAGTTTACATGGTCCACCGAAGTACTGCTTGTTTAACAAATTTGGCGGGAATTCGCCTATTTGTTCTTCAGAAATGGCTTAAATGTTTCATTTTATCATCTGGAACTTTCTTACAAAAAGTCGTCAAAGATAATCTCAACAAGCATATTTGATGCTTCTAATGGCTCCTCTCAACTACTAAGTTTAATTGAAAGAGGTTAAATAGTTAAACAGGCATGAATAACTTATCTTATGATTTATATGTATTCCATACTGTAAACAAAATAAGACACACTGAAAACATTCCCTACTTTATCACTACTTATGTGCAAAGTTTGGTGAAAATCGGTTGGTTGCTTCCTTACATACTACATAAAATAAACAGTTCTTCATGTGGTATTATTTTCTTTGTATATTTATAACATTCTATTTTTGTCATAGATACTGCTACATATTAAATTCCGTTAGAATTTATTGGGACATATGGCTTACTAACATAAAATATTTACATGTCTGTTATTTTGAAAAAAATGGCACTACCTCCTTAATTCTTATACATTTAGTTGAACAGCAAAAGTATAACTTGTAGCGTGAATTTGGTGGTTAAAAGATAATCGTTTCCCGAGATAGAACACAAAATATAAAACTTTCTTGTAATGCTTTCATCCAAAATGGCTGACAAATGAGTTTATATATTAGGTTATTTAATGTTTGCGTAGATCCTGCCAGCATACAAAGTTATTTTGGAATTGGATACATAATTTCATAGTTAAAGCATAGTAGTTTATACTGTTTACGTGGCCGTCATTTTGAAAATAGTAGTTTGAGACACTGAAACATGTCAGTTTACATAACGTACTGTAGCAATACTCGAGTGCCAAATTTAGTAGTAATCAGTTGATTGTTTCCAGATATATGACATGAAAACTTAATGATGGACAAAATAGCCTATAGTTTCACTCATTTCATGCTTGTAAAATATACTTTCAGCATAACCAGTTTTGTTGAAACTGGTCAGATGGTATTGTAGGTATTTCAAATTAACCTAAAAAATCTATATTGCCACCATTGTGGAAATAAGTGCTTTAACCATTTCAATTGCATATATGAATATGGCCTACAAGAGTATTATCTAAAAGCCAAATATGGCAGAAATAGGTTGGTTAGTTACCGAGACAATACGTAAAAGCTTAATAATTCATGTTGCACTGTCTTCCGAAATGGTGGATTGTTAACATCATCACTTTTAAAATTAAATGCTCAAATCATATACTGACAAAATACCAAATTTGGTTATAATTAGTTAAATGGTTCCCGAGATATAATGATTTAGCAATTTTTTTATTTTCACTATCTTCCGAAATGGCTGACAAATGAGATATTTTAAATGGTAATAGTAATGCCATGCATAATCAACGTGCCAGATGTGTGTGAACTCGGTTGAATATTTCCCGATAATACAACATAATCCCATACATTTTAATATTCCAGTTATTTTTAAAATAAATACCCAGCTTGTTAAAAACTATAAAAATCCGACGTCATTAATAAATAATCTATGTGAACATAGTTTGGTGGTAGTTGCACACAAACCAGATAGACATTCGGGTGATTGCATAGTCATAACTTTCTTCGGAAAGTAGGCTAAATGATGAATATTTTGGCGAATAGCACAGCCAATTTACTGTATTCGGATCAAAGTTAACTGGCCACTTTTGAAAGCCTTACTAATGGTTTACTTTCCTTTCCATTTATTACCCTTCCGCTGTACATATATTTAACCTTGCCATCGGCCATCTCACTTTGTTCATACATCATTGAACTGTAAACAGGGTAATTTTTATGAAAGTAAACGTGTTGATAAGATGGAAAATCGCGCTCTTATGAGAATAAAACCACAAACACCTAAGAAGCTATAAATTTACGTATTACACTCTCCATACATCATCAGGTCAAATAACTATTTACTGTTAATTCGCTACCAATATAATTTGGATACTGCATGCCAGTGTGAACTGTAGCAAACACTAATATATGAGCAGTCCTTTTTTTCAATAGTTTATTTCAAAGGCGTTAATTATAATGTGAACAGAATTTACCATTTATGTACGCAACACACCCGGGAAAGCATTACCGAATTCCAACCTCCTATTAAAGGTATCAGTTACCACCATCTTGCCATCTTTGAATTTTCGCAAAAACCTGCATTATACAGTTTTAGTTACATTTAACGGAACGACATGACACAGGATATTCCTTTGTACATTTTCTGAAGTTGTTATTGCTTGAATGCTATCGTTAGTTTATCGGATGTAGTCACACGCAGGAAAAATCACTCACTTCTTCCCAGCTGTTACTAGCTAAAAGTTATTATAGGCAGTGAAAACTTAATAACTTGATCATGTTTGAGATGCATTTATTTATGATACGTAGTGCGAAAAATTTCATTACACCAGCTTAAATGAAAAATTTATCGATATATGGATAGATCCAAGATGGCAGGGACTGATACATCTTAAGGCAAAAGTAGAGTGGCTTCAAACGGAGCATTCTACCGCCTGTACAACAAAACGAACTGATTTAAAAGTGGTAGATGCGATACCAGAATTGTCAGAAACGTACGATGTTTGTTGCGCGTGAATCAAGATTACATATATTTTGAAATACCTTTTTTGACGTGACAACGTCTTAAATTAGGTTGCGGCTGGGAGTCACTTATGAAAAAGTGTAACGCTCGGTAACGTTACGATGAGTCACCGAACGAGAGAGAGGCCCGCCGAATGCCTTGCGTCTCTCTCCCACTCAACTATGATCGGTCTGCCGCGCGCGCAGCACTACGTTGTCACGTAAAATCTTCGCCCGTAAAACCGACTTTACAGGCAACCATTTTTTTTATTTCAATAAATAAGTTTAATTTTAATGAAAATTTAAGCGTATTACTATACTGGACGTTTCAGAACGCACATTTTACAACAATAAAAACCATCAACAAAAATTAACCTTATTGTTTGTAATACGAAATTTATATAATATATACACACATTTTTTATAATTGATTTTATACCCATCCACTTAAGCCAAGAAATGTATTATTTTTTAATTTCAATGAACGTGTTTGTTGTAATTTTTTATGACTTCTGCTAGTTGTTAAGTTGGGTAACGTACTCCATTGGAGATCATACAACTTGTATCTTGTAGTTGAACATTTTAAACAATTGAAAATAATAAAGAATAAATTTGTTCTTTTTGTTTACGATGTTTGAGAGCACAATATTATTTTCCACATGTTTTAGTAAATTAGAACTTTTGTCATTGTGGTTTGGGAAAAAAAATTGCATAAAAATTAAGACAATGGAAGAAAATAAATTTTAAACTTAATTAAACGAGAACTAGTAATTTAAAATGTTTAAATTTTTACGTACAGATATTAAATTTGAACGAAATTAACACGTTAAGATACCGCTCATTGCTGTTCACATTACTAAAATGTCGTGCTAGGTTTTTCTTTGAAATTTATCGTTCAGTTTTGTCGGTATTTCTATTCAAGATAAAAATAAATACGAAATATTAAGGAGGTAAATCTGTATCGCAGGTGAACTAAGTGTTGGATTTCAAATCAATCGAAATATGTAACTCGTAACCACACTTAAGCTGAGACAAAATTGTGTTTTAAAATTACTTTATAAAATTTATATAAATCAATATTTAAATTAAAAATTATCATATTTACGTTTCAAATGATGATGAATTTATTTTAATTATTTTGTACATTATTTAGTATAATCTATTGTCGAAATTGTGTCATGAAACCATTATTAACCCTTAAATACTCGGGGGAAATGCTTGGCTCTTGAATAGCATATTGGTTAAAGTAGAGTGGCTTTCCTTTCAGCACTGAACCCGACTGTATAACATACCAAATTCGTTAAAAATTAGTACAGACCCTATTAATATAATTAGAAAAGTACAATATAAGCTGGATGTGAAAGAAGAATGTACAGCGTTATTTGCCTTAACTGTAAAAAATCTTGAAACGACAACTGTAACTCTTCCCTCATAATTTTTTTTTTAATTTGAAGAAATTTGGGCGTTTTCCGTATATTTTCCTGCAACACGATANTAACTCTTCCCTCATAATTTTTTTTTTAATTTGAAGAAATTTGGGCGTTTTCCGTATATTTTCCTGCAACACGATATGCAACGTCACAAATCCTTTTTTTAATTGCCTATGTAAGAAAACTAGGGAGGATAGAATAGTCGTGTTTGCTCGTGACCATATTTATTTCAAAGAGTCCCGTGATTTGAGTAGTTGACACTATTGTTACAAGTTTTNGTCGTGTTTGCTCGTGACCATATTTATTTCAAAGAGTCCCGTGATTTGAGTAGTTGACACTATTGTTACAAGTTTTCAAAGTCAGTGGGCTCAGCCAGGTTCTTTAAGAAATATAAGTCTTAATGAAATATAAACAATAAAAATAATTTCCTTATTTGTTTACAAACACTACCAAGAAAACGTTCTCTACTTAAAATTAATGAAGAAATAACAACCACTTGATATTAACAACAATTATTCACATAATCGTCCATCACCTCACAGATGCTAATGCAATCAAATAAATTAAATCAGCCCCAATAAACAGTGTATTTAAACCTATTGAATAATTCCATAACTCATATTTCCATATTTGATAGTTACAATATTTACAGTAAATTTCGTATTAAAAATTTATACGGTGCCACCTTAAGTTAGTCAAGATTCCACCAGTGTGGAATGTTCAGGAGTTCTCTCCCCCCCTTTTTCCTTAAAAAACCCTTTACAGTAGATCTCTACCCATCAGCTACAACGCCTCTCGTCCCACACATGACACACACTCGTCTGCCATCGTCTCGCACCCTGCGCCGTCATCCGTCCTCTCTGCAGGTGTGCCTCGCTGCACTAGACTTCAACCGAACTCTGTACAGCTGCCACATGTCTACCCCAAATACTGCCAACCCTCCACCTGCGGCAGTATTCACATGTCGAGTTGAGCCGAGGAAGGAAATTGCCAACATTCTCGGCACCTCCGTCGACAAAGGACAGGTGTCGCTGCTTGTAAGGAGCACGTAAGTTCCCCTACCGCCGCCTCCAGACTCTTCAACAAGCTCTCGGCTGTACTCAAGAGTGACTGCCGGGTTCTGCAGCCCTTTTGCGAGCACCGGGCTCTGAGATACNCAACAAGCTCTCGGCTGTACTCAAGAGTGACTGCCGGGTTCTGCAGCCCTTTTGCGAGCACCGGGCTCTGAGATACCCCGTTCGGGCACACACTCCCAGCATAGCCAACGCTTACAGGGACACAAGCGGGACTCCTTAGCACCGACTCTATCNTCCGTTCGGGCACACACTCCCAGCATAGCCAACGCTTACAGGGACACAAGCGGGACTCCTTAGCACCGACTCTATCAGCGATGTCTGCCATGGTGGCCTCCAACTTTCTCGAGGCATACAGAATGTGGTGTCGGCACCTGTTTCGCNTGCCATGGTGGCCTCCAACTTTCTCGAGGCATACAGAATGTGGTGTCGGCACCTGTTTCGCCAATTCCACTCTTAAAGCTCGGACCAGGGCATCCTGCATGTTGTGTGGCGATGAAGGAAACTACTAGAACGTTCAGACAATACCCCGCCTCCACCGATTTCTCCAGAAACGGACGGGAGGACACAGAAAAAGGTCAAATTTTGTGCGAACAATATTGATGTTACTAAAACAGTAATTTTTTGTTACCAGTAAGTCGTCAGTTATTAATGATTCTGTTAATGTAATATACTATTATGATATTAATGTTAATGTAACATTAATTTCTATTGTAACAACGNCCAATTCCACTCTTAAAGCTCGGACCAGGGCATCCTGCATGTTGTGTGGCGATGAAGGAAACTACTAGAACGTTCATAAAATACCCCGCCTCCGCCGATTTCTCCAGAAACGGACGGGAGGACACAGAAAAAGGTCAAATTTTGTGCGAACAATATTGATGTTACTAAAACAGTAATTTTTTGTTACCAGTAAGTCGTCAGTAATTAATGATTCTGTTAATGTAATATACTATTATGATATTAATGTTAATGTAACATTAATTTCTATTGTAACAACGNAATTAATGATTCTGTTAATGTAATATACTATTATGATATTAATGTTAATGTAACATTAATTTCTATTGTAACAACGTTACCCCTTTACCGCACTGCCAATATTGAGGTGGTGTTAATGTCTGGCAAAACAAATTTTGTTTTTGAATTGATGTCAACATTTTTACTCAAAACATTCTTGTATTTTCTGTGTTTAAATAAAAATTCCGATGAAAAATAAATTGCTTACAATTATTTTATCACAAAAAGAAGTACTGCCAACGAAAAATAATAAGGGCCGGGTGAGGAGTCGAACCCGCTCCTGCATTGCTTGACAGTGCACTATGAAACCAGACGTCCTACCAACTGCTCTGTCCTAACATGTCTGACTACTTCTTACTGTGGGCNTTGACAGTGCACTATGAAACCAGACGTCCTACCAACTGCTCTGTCCTAACATGTCTGACTACTTCTTACTGTGGGCATTCAGTAGAATATAACGACAATTTGCATTTATATTTTTCGTTATGTGGCAATACTTTATGCTTTAGTAATACATGTATATTTGACATACGTAAACTGCTTTGCAAACTTGACAGCTGGTCTAAATTACGTATGGTTCTCATAAGATGCTTTAAAACGTTTATTACTGTGTTTACATTTTACGAGGTTATAGCTGTTAACTATTATGCGCCATTTTGCAACGCCAAGTCAGTGTAAGCTTGTGTTGGTTGGACTTTACTTTAATGTCGCAGTAACACAAAATATATTGCTCTCCATTTAATTTTTAGCGCAATACAGCATTTTGTTTCGGCAACATTACATAGAGGCTTTATTTACATTAACACTTGAACAATATATTTTCATTATAGTAATACAGGACTTTGTTAACCGTAAATGTTAATATACTTGTCAAGACATTATTAATTAACGTTAAAAAAAAACCTCAAAAGTAAGTTTTTGTTGCAGGAACATAATAATTTTATTCTGTGAACGGCGACGCCAGTACAGGTAGCTGATAACAAACCTGCCCGCCAGGCTTAGTAAGGGCTGGCGGGTAGTGGAGACTCACCTCCCCTACAGTGGCGGGATACGCTGAGCGGGAGAACCTGGCTTAATGGGCTCGCACCTAACACATACTTTCTGGCTTTCCTGCCACCATTTCTGGGTCAATTATGTCGAAATTATTGCCCCGCAGACTACAAATCACAACTTTCAACACTTGCCTAAACCGTTGCTCTACGACGACGACGAACCATTATAGAAGCATTCCAATTGTAGCTCTATAAATTGGTAAAATTATAACTTTGAGAAACCCCCTGGAACGAGTTACACTAAATGCGATCTTACGATGCATCGAGTCCTTGGCTCGAATACTGAGTAAGGTTGTGTTTGCGTGGGATAGCGGGTGTGGTAACGAAGCACTTGCAGGAGAAATTACAATATTATTAACTGGCCATAAAATAAATACAACGTTCTTCGACAATCAGGATTGGGATATCCTATTTTGTATTAACACTTATTTTGATTTCTTGGTCACCTAGAAGTGTATATTTTAATTCCAACTGAATTTATTATAATTGCACATATTATCTCTCATGAAATAGGTAAAAAGTAAGTATTTGGCAAAGTGGGAGAAATTTTTGCCATAGCATCAATTCGTTTATTAGGGTTAGTGATATGAGCTTATCATATATTAACAGTAGATAGAGCCTTCGATATATGTTCATATTTTACTTCAGCCACAGCTATCCCAACAGGTTTTTAAAGTATTCTATTGAGTAGCAACAATACATGGATCAAAGTTCACATTAATGCCATATTGTATATGAGCGAAATCTTTTGTATTATTATTTCCGTCAGGGGGTGTAACAGGAATTGTATCATCCATTTTATATTTTATATCACCCTACATGAGAATATGTTGTTGCTCGTTTTCATGACATCTGTATTTGCAATTGTAGNTTATATCACCCTACATGAGAATATGTTGTTGCTCGTTTTCATGACATCTGTATTTGCAATTGTAGCTTGTTTTATCCAATTCCATTATTCATGTGAAGAGATAACAATAAATACCTTATGTCTTATAATCTAATTTATCACAATAATCGTTGGAGTTAGCCTAAGACTTCCAAATACGCAGAGGGTCTAAGCTAAGGGGCAAAACCCGTACTTGTTCGAAAAACGGTATGGAAAATGTGGCCGACGTTGATAACGGAAGGCGGGTTTCCTCAATGCAATCCTTTTTCTGCACCTCATTACATTCCATCGCTGTTTCTGCTTCACCCTGACCAATCTTCATCGCCGCCAAAAAAAAACTCAATATATAAGCACAATACAAATCTCCACTTCTCTAATTTTGGTGATGTGTTCCATCTTAAGTAGTNAAAAAAAACTCAATATATAAGCACAATACAAATCTCCACTTCTCTAATTTTGGTGATGTGTTCCATCTTAAGTAGTAGGTAGCAAATGTTTCAACAAATTAAATAAAGACGTACGGACTCCACGTTTTAAGGGATTGAATAATGGTTAATTTTCACAATTTACTTTAAACGAATTTTTATTTCGTCCCTTTGCATACTCGTGGGTTTGAAGATGCTAATAACTGATTTTGCCATATGCTATTTATAAAATCTGCACACATATTTTCACCGCAATTTACATGCTATATATTTGGTCTTCAAACTAAGACAATATTTTTTCTCACACCTTACAATAATAAGGCTCAATAACATTTTATGGCATCATTAGGTCTCAATGTATTATAATCGGCTAGTAGTGAGTGCAAGTCCCAGATATTAACGCAGATTCATAAAGCTACGTTAATATATGGGGACAAGAGGGTGATTATGTCATTTCCTGGCAATTGCACGTATTCTGAAACATCGCTTTTTGAACACATTGTCTGGGCATTGTGGCTTATTTCTCCAAACTGTTTCTTACTGCAATACAACACAACTGTGCCACTGGATATAACTATATTGTAATTTTACGTAACAAGATTTTGTATTTCAAATTGAACATATTTAATTTTTCAAAATAAATTATATCATGTATGTTTATCACCCATGCCTATACAAGTAATACAGTTTTACCAGATCATCCTTCCTCAGACACTGGCCATATAAATGCGCATAAGAGTTTGCACGAAGTAAGGAAATAATTATTTTTAAAAGTTATTATATTGTTACATGGACGCCTGAGGGGCTACCTGAGTTCGTGAGGGATGGAGTTATTTATAAAAATAAACGAACTAAATTTGATTTTTAAATTTATTTACACAGCTATTATTTAGAGCATAAATTACCTGTATCNATAAAAATAAACGAACTAAATTTGATTTTTAAATTTATTTACACAGCTATTATTTAGAGCATAAATTACCTGTATCAACTTCTACTCTTTCTATTTCACAGGGCGCGCAATATTTAACGTATATTTCAACTCCAATAACGTCCTACTTTATGTCTCTGTTTTTTTATTTTCAGTTGACTTATACTCATCGTTAACACACGTTCAGTCTATTTGTTGCCATTATTTGTAATGTATTTTCACTCACCTACCCAGTCCAATAATCCAGCATGCAGTCGTACTCTTCACTGCTTTGATGTTCGCAATAGCAGATTTCCCCCCCGCTGGTCACTTCTCTCGCCACGCGCGTACTCTTCTCGCTAGTCGTCTATCGCTGAAACTCATCCATTCAACAACTCCTGACTCAGAGGCCCGAGACGCCTTTTATAGCCGCTGGCCTTGGCATGGAAGGTTCGTCACACCACGAGACTATCTGAGAAACATGAGGTCAGTAATCCAGAGCTTTCTTCAAATGTCGCATAGAAACCCGATACCCAAGGTTGGGAGCGGCACTCGCCATGCTAGGCATAACAGGCACACTTTGTAAACATTCCTTTGTCGAAAGCCGCTGCGTCTCCGAGTTGCAACTGATAACGCGCGCGGGTCAGTAAATCTTACCAACTGCTCTGTTCTTGACTTGCACTCGCTCGCTGCTTTGTCTCGCGCGAGCGAGTAACAACATGGTAACGCCACAAAGGAGCGGTTTCAGTAACGTCACAAACGATATATTTTTTAAATATCTATATTTCAAAAATTAAATGCAAAGGTCCGGAACCACCATTCAATTTGCAGTTTAAGCACTAGTGTATTGTCAACATATCAGAGAGTGAGATGTAATCTGCTCTACTGAGTGTGAGATAGTGAGTGTTTATAATACACACTTCGATGGAGTTTTACAACCCTTCCAATATCTCTCTGGCATAATTTTATATTGTTGGAACGTTTTGTGTAAGAACGAGTTGTGGGAAGAGCTTTAAAGTTTATATACTTCAGCAACGATTGAGTTTAAGTAACGTAAAGGTGGGGATTCGAAGAAGTCCAATGACGGGAAAACGGAAATACCCCAAGATAACTCGCCGGTCAACTGTAAAGACTACCACATTTCTCAAATTCTTAGTTCCGTAGTGAGCCCTCCGAGGATCGAATACGGTTCCCCGAAAGGAAGGCGGGGTAAGTGATCTCGCTTCTAAACTACAGCAGACGCGAGCCCAGAGAAAGTAAAAAAAAGGGAGAATGTGGAGTGCTATGGTGAGATTTCGGCGGCTCTTAACATCGGGGTCTTGAGAGCCGAAGATGGTGAAGCGAGGTGAGTATGGAGCTGCGCTGAAATGCAAGGGCAGGGGAAACGGGAGATCCCCGAGAAAACTTGCTGTGCAGCAGCATCGTTCAGCAAGATTCTCACGTGAGAAAATACGTGATGCGAACCGTGGGTGGGGGAGCAGTAACATGGCTTCCTACAGATACGAGTTTCGAATATTTCAGCAACCGTGTCACTTTGTCATATTTACTCGAATGTAATAAAAAAAATGAAATAAGATTGACTAGTCACCGATATATGAACGATAAAATAATTTTCTTTATAATCCAGTTATATCAACCACATATTAAAAAACATAAATAGAATATACATATATAATAAATTTATACAATTGTGCACATACATTTTACAGTTTTGTTGTACCGTAAAGGGATAGATTATTAGGAAAGAATGTTGTATCACTTCAACATGTATTGTTAAATGGTTTTGCTTCATATAATAAGCAAGAACGTGAAANTTAGGAAAGAATGTTGTATCACTTCAACATGTATTGTTAAATGGTTTTGCTTCATATAATAAGCAAGAACGTGAAATATTTCTTTGTATTGTCAAAAAAAAATATTTTTTGCTGAATATTCTTAACATAAAGTATCTCTATGGCATAATTTTAGATTGTTAGAACGTTTTTTGTGACAACGAGTTGTCACAAAAGTAGATACAACCTGGTGTATCTATTTATTAAAAAAAAAAATATTTCGCAAATTTTATTGAGCTACTTTTTCATGTATATACTGCAAAATGAAATATGTACAAAATTAATTTTATATTATTCTATCGATGCTCTATAAAACGATTGAATGAACGATTTATAGATTGTGCCCAACAAATTTTGCTTAAACATTGTCAATATTGCTTTAAATGGAAAATTGAGGACCCTCCCTCCACGAACTAATATTCTGGATCCGCTAATGAACTACAGCGATCCTGGAAACAACTGCGTTTTCCGCAATTATTTGATTTGAAACTTCTGACGTGGATACATATTTATCAACATGTCGGATTATTTACGACAAAGTAAAAATCACCCAAATATATTCTGACGGAAACACTGCACTTAATGTTTATTTAAAGACTTCATACTTACATGCATACTGAACTAAACCAATTTATTTTTATGTAAACTTTTTATACACATAATTACAAATTTTATTTCATGGATAACGAGAAACTTATNCGAGAAACTTAAGAACTTATTTATGAAATACAACCTCATTTTGCTCAGGAAGAAATCAAGACGTGTAGCTGATTGCCATCGATAAATATAACGTACTCTTAATAATAAAAATTATGACTTTGTCACTAGATAATGTTCAAATTTATATTCCTCTGGTGAGTATACTTAATTTTATGTCTTTATGCATAAATTATTATTTTACCCAAATCTAAGCACTCCGCGAAATGGCTCTGTGGTAAAGCACTAGAATCGCATTCGGGAGGACACGGATTTGAACCCTTGTCCGGACATCTTGGATTCTGTCTTCCATGTCCTCCCAAAATCACTCCAGGAAAATGTTGGGATGGTTCCTTACTATAGACAATGACCAACTCCTTTCTCGTTCCTTTTTCTCTTAGCAACTTGCCNTCCGGACATCTTGGATTCTGTCTTCCATGTCCTCCCAAAATCACCCCAGGAAAATGTTGGGATGGTTCCTTACTATAGACAATGACCAACTCCTTTCTCGTTCCTTTTTTTCTTAGCAACTTGCTCCGTCTCTAAGTGACCTTGCTGTCGACAAGACTTTGAGCCCTACCTTCCTACCTAATCGAAGCACGTGAACGTATACACGCAACATTACAAACCAGTGGAGCTAATAGAACGACCAGAGGGGGTGAGAAAAAGAATATTACCCTCGCACACACATTTCAATTAACGAAATTGTGTCAGAGCGAGTCGAAATTGCATCCGCTGTGCTTATAACTAGGCAGTTAGCAGGCCGTGCAAATCGTGCGTGTTGCTTATCTGCCAAGCTACCAGGCGCTAAGTAGCAATGATGAACATTTATTTTATTATTTTATTTATTTAGGCCAGTTACTAAAAATCGTAAAATAAAAAATAATACAAAAAATTCTAAAACAATTTCATATACCTCAAACAGTTCAATTAAGCAGAAATAAACATATCGTTAGACAGTATAACACTATCAAATAATTTACATTTGGTCATTATCTCTTTCATTAATCTTTTTGTAAACTCTTTTTTGATCAATTATATAGTTCTAGTAACATATTGAACTTCTTAAACCCATTATATAGTTCATAATATTGTTCACTAAACATCCTATTGACAACTAAATCATTCTTCTGCCTGGTGTTGACGCAATGCACCATACTATTTGTAACATAGTATTAGAGAAAATGTATTGGCGCTTAGACTTTTTTGATATTAAAAACCATCATAAGTATTTCAAACCATACGTCTTTCTCTACAGTAAGTCATTTTAACTCATTCAGCATGATTAGAATATATTTATATTTTCCTTTCCCTAAGATTTTTTTCATAAATATGTATTATTGTTTCTGCAATAACAATTTAACTTCTTTGTTAATATTATTTTGTACAGTATTACAGTATCTGAAGTGTGGAGTAATCAAAGTATTATATAATAAGCTTTTTGAATGTTTAGACATGTATTTTCCTACTGTGTATAATAATGAATTTTTTCACCAATATTTTTAACAATGTGAACTACTTCAGCTTGGAAATTCAAACCATCATCTATCATTTCACCTAAGTATTTCATTATTTTAACCCAATACAATTTATTTTATTCCATTATCACATCAATTATATCGTCAATCACACCCTTTCCTGGCACCAACACACGTTTTGATTTATTTGTAGCAAACAATATAATACTAGTATTCATATACAAAATAAAAGGCATAGTCCCTAAAACTGAGCATTGCGGCAAACTCAGTTAAATTAAGAGTGGTTTATAAATTTCATTATCTCATTTAACACGTTGATGTATATATGTCAATCTACTTCAAATCCACACCACCAATATACATCCTACAAAGTTTCATTATTAATATATTTCTATAAATCCTTTTAAATGCTATTTTTAGATATAGAATTACCTACACACTAGCAAACCCTTTATCTCTCTTTGAAATGAGATCATTGATTAAGTATTGAACTGCGGTTTCACATAAATGCTTAGACCTGAAACCAGACTGAAATGTAACCAATATGTTGTCTCCCAACTCAAAGTTATGTCATTGTTTGTGCAAAATTCTTTCTATTATCATGTCACATACTGTAAGCATATTAACGGGTGTAAACTCCCCAATACTTTCGGGAATATATTCGTTAGTGGTAGGCACAATCATAGAGATTTTCTAACTATTCGGGAATACACTGCCTATCAAAGACTTATTTATAAAATCTAACCAATAATTTTCATATGCCACCAAAGTTTATTTCAGGAATTCACCACTTATTGTATCACCTCCATAACTAGCAGATTTCAAATTTTTTTACAATATCACTTAATTCTTTCAACCACAGTCGTGCTCACTCAGTTTAATAATATGTTTCATAAGAACTATGTCTTACTAGGTATTACAACCAACACACACATTTTCTCACTGTTTTAGTTTTTATCAATTATAAATGAAACATAATTTATAGATATAATTAAAGTAAAATTGCAATATGTAAATAAATATTGCACTTAAATGTTAACACGATTAAAGAACGCTTGTGATACATAACGTTATTAAGAAACAACCAACAACGTCATTCGTGGTGCGATTTTTCAAAGCTTTGATTTAAAAAGTGTGAAGAAACCGCGAATAGTCCATAGACATTCCACTACACTCATCAAAGTTCAAGTATTCACATGGACCGAATAAACAGGCACGTTTATTACTAGCAAATTCTAGCTCTTTTAGCCGAACACGTTGCGGAGAGGTCACTACGTTGAATATAAGCAAACTTCACTCCAGGGACAAGACGCCAGATGTGGCAGAAGAGGCTGGAATTAATGCTGTTTATATTTACGAATGGTAACACCGACATAATCCAATCGCCTTCGCATTATACGTACTAATATCAGACCTCAAGCACACAAAAATTCAGCCATTAATACTGCTTCGAAATAGATATGCATGCTGTAAATGTAATTTTTGTAATAATATAAATAATATGTTCATGTGAATATCAAATAATATTAAGTAAAAAAAGTAACAAAAATTAACAGAAAGCAAATCATAATTGAAATTAAAAATATGCATAACTGAAACACATGTCAATAACTTAACAAAAAGTTTTCTAACATTTAGAATTTGGAAACATGGTGTATGATTTTGGATCCATAAGCGGTTTATTTCGTTGATTGCTCCCAATATTCTAGTGTGCCGATGGGGCTCTTTTAGTGCGAAATGCAACCAAATCTCTTGTATGACATCCCCGTGCCTGAACTGTAAGAATTAAATGCGGATGCATGTTTCTTGTAAAACACGTTCGTACCCATGTAGCAAAACACATATCGGCAATTTATGGTTTACAGTCGGAAGCCAAGCCGACAGAAAGTTGGCCAACAGCTGGCATGCACCCGGCACCATTGCTACTAAATAGTCATACTCTGACCATGACTANCCGACAGAAAGTTGGCCAACAGCTGGCATGCACCCGGCACCATTGCTACTAAATAGTCATACTCTGACCATGACTAGATTAGGTGTGATGAACACAAATGGCCCAATCATGGTCAATATGCTTACAACAGCAATGGCCCATCCATGTACCACTTCACATTCACAAGTTAGCCTACTGATGGATAGCCATGCTTCCACCATATGTCAAACACTATATATTTATCATAATTATTTTAAGCATCATTCTCAACTCTTTTTGGTTTTTATATTTCCTTTACTTAACTATTAAACACATTATACGGNCCGACAGAAAGTTGGCCAACAGCTGGCATGCACCCGGCACCATTGCTACTAAATAGTCATACTCTGACCATGACTATATTAGGTGTGATGAACACAAATGGCCCAATCATGGTCAATATGCTTACAACAGCAATGGCCCATCCATGTACCACTTCACATTCACAAGTTAGCCTACTGATGGATAGCCATGCTTCGACCATATGTCAAACACTATATATTTAACATTATTATTTTAAGCATCATTCTCAACTCTTTTTGGTTTTTATATTTCCTTTACTTAACTATTAAACACATTATACAGNTATTATTTTAAGCATCATTCTCAACTCTTTTTGGTTTTTATATTTCCTTTACTTAACTATTAAACACATTATACAGCATGAAAATGTCGAGCTTACCGGAGGAATGGAGGGGTCAACTCACGCCCCTTTGTAGTGAGAGACCAGCATACTAACCATTACTCCACTGTGTATTCCTATGTTAAGATGAACTGATTTAGAATATTTTCTTACTTCAATTATTAACAAACACTAATATAATATAAATTGCACCAGTTATTCCATATCATTAAAATGTTCCATGCAAACAAATCTGTTTTTAAAAAGATGCAGATATAAAATATACTGTCGTTGAGAGAAAACTTCCTTTTCTGAATCGCAACATTAACCCAAAAACTTGCCTTAGTAAATTTTTTGGCAGTATGTGTGTCACCGGGATGCTATTCATCTGTTTCGAAATGCAGTTGGCATATATGAGTATTTTAATAATGTAAAACAACAAAAGCCCTTCAACGTTAATTTTCTAAAGGTTGTTAAATATATTTTTTCAACTTCTCATTTTAATTATATGCAGTTGTACATGGAAAAAATAACATATGTCAAATTATTGAATTCAAGCCATGAAGTCCCAACTTATTCTGTATTTACAGCATTTTGCCATATATATTTCCATCATTATATATAAAAAATAATCAACTCATGGTATTATTTGATCTTTAATTATATTAGACACACTCACATATATACGTAAACGTGATTGTGTTTAGTTTGAAGAATCTATCTTCGTAGAGTGGGAGCAATATAAATTCCAGTAATTAGCTGAATTGCACAAGCAATGGTCTATCGATGTACCACTTCACAACCATAAAACGGACTACAGATGCCAGCAGTTAACCATAGCAGGACCAGGTGTGTGGGCCCAAAAGTTTCTGAGCCAGCAGTAATCCAGCAATGCCATCAGTAATACCACAGTCGGCCGACTGTCTCATGCTACGTGGATAAAATATACTTAACAGGTATTAACGTAGACGTGCATCTTCGTGTTTACAAAACCTCGCCATTATTAGTACATTTTGTAGTGTAATACTGGGATGATAGTTATGCTGGTATGTTCCGAACTTATGTCCAAATTATGTGTTTCATTAACTAGATGCGAGGTACGTTACCCCACAAAGTTGTCACTTGTAATTCATTACAGTGTGTGTGTGTNTGTGTTTCATTAACTAGATGCGAGGTACGTTACCCCACAAAGTTGTCACTTGTAATTCATTACAGTGTGTGTGTGTGTATATATATACATATATATATATATACACGTGCGATGTACGCCACTAGAAGTGTGTACAGTATGTTNATGTGTTTCATTAACTAGATGCGAGGTACGTTACCCCACAAAGTTGTCACTTGTAATTCATTACAGTGTGTGTGTGTATATATATACATATATATATACACGTGCGATGTACGCCACTAGAAGTGTGTACAGTATGTTAAATATGAAAATAAAACGTTAAAAATATATGACCTACTGAGCTTTCTGTCCGAGATATTAACATTTTAATTTTAGTGCTTCCTATGGCTGACGAAGTCTACATGCTCAGAGTTTGTAACGTACTACAGGAGACGTTCAAAATTGAGCACCTTGGGCACCAACGCAGCGCTGAAGATGTTTATTAATGTATTATTTATCACTTAAAAATACGCCATGTTTGGAGCCAGTGTTATCGAACGAATCCCCAGTGCGTTGCCAAATATTTTCTACATCGGCGAAATAAGTTCTGATCTTCAACGCTTCCGCAAGGCCACCGTAGGCGGAAATCGATCCGTTTTGGGTCAGGTGGTCGCGGAGGCGATCGAATCGGTCCCTGGTGACCTATCCAATGTCCGGGTAAATAGCGCCCAGGCAGGTTCGTGCTGTATTGGGCCGGCAGACTGTCATGCATAAACCACGCTCTACTTCCCTGACGTAACGGAAAGGCCTCGAGGAGCGAGGTGGGTAACACGTTTTCCGCCGTGTCGATTGAGTAGGATGGCGTTTGTTTTCTTCACATGGTACGTACTATACAACTCTCTAACTATAGCCCAGTGTGCACACGCATATATAAAAACAACGGGATATGATTACAAGTTGTTTAATAGATGAGACGTACGGAAAGAACGCATTCCTAAGGCAGACGTTATATACACGCTGGAAAATATGTGTGTATGCATATAAATATATATATACAGGATGGAACTGAACTCCACAAACAAACTTTGGCAGGCAACTCCTCTTCAAAAATAGATATAAAATGCCTACACGACATGTAACCTAAAAATATTCCGAAGGGGTGAAAACCACCCCAGAAAGTGTAGTTGAAGCAGATGTTTTTTGCTAGTAACACTACCAGAATGAAGGATAAAAGTATGAGTTTCTGGATACTGCATTATAAAACGACGAAGTATAAAGCACCCCAATCCATGAAATGTGAGGGGTCGGCAGGATATTTGTGCAGATAAAAATATAACTTTACCACTTTGTTTGTTGTTTCTTGTAGACATGATGAACATACTCCGTCTTGCGTTCTTAAGCTAAATGCCGCCATTTATGGGAATTTAATTCATAATGTTCGAACAATGAATCTCAGCGTCTGGCACACAGCAACACATTTGCCGTTGTTGAATGATGTTTCTGTTTTAAATGACACCATGTATTGATGGAACAAGTCGAGTTTCATCTGTTAACCATACTGCCCTTAACAAACTATCACTGATTTGCAAGTAGGGCCCGTGGTGGTGCAGTGGCCAGACTACTCGCCTCCCGCCACGACGAATCAGACTCGATTTCCGACGGGGTCGACATGAATATTCGTATCTGGGAAACGTGGCATACGTTTCCATTGGCCAGTGGGGTTTTTTTCGGGACACATCCAATTCAAAAACATGTAATATCGCCATTGTTACATCTCCACCCCGCTTGACCTTCATTTGCATTAATTAATTTCTCGAAAACGGCGCAATTTAGCTCAAAAACACAAGACGGAATGTTTGTTCACCATGTACGGTAGATTACAAATCCACAGGAAACAAGCGAAATGGCACAGCTACATTTTTATTTGCAAAAATATGCTGCCGCCCGCTCACTTTTCGTGGATTGGGATTGATATCGGAGACCATATTGTGGTGCTATTGTGCCAGCTGTGTTAGCACTTGTGTCATGTCATTGTAATTCTTTTCATTTCTTTATTATTTATTTGGTAGTTTGAATAATAAATATTTTCCTATTGGAACGTGTTTTAGTTATGCTTAATTATTATGTTTATTCAATTTGAAGTTGTAAAAAAAATTTTANATTTTCCTATTGGAACGTGTTTTAGTTATGCTTAATTATTATGTTTATTCAATTTGAAGTTGTAAAAAAAATTTTATTGTTTTAAAATTATGTAAGGTTTAAATATTTAACTATTATACTCCTATGCTGTTGTTAAAATAATATTTTCTTAATGTTTATAAATTATTTACGTACATAATATTCTGTTAATACTTAATTTCAGTAAGTAAAATGAAAAACGTCATTTGTGAATTATTATATGTCTTTATCGACTTCAGAGTCATGTATCTATTAGTCGCACGAGACCATGAAGTACGGAGCATAGTTTTGCGTATATAGGTTTCCGCTCAGGTTAATTCCTTCTTCTTCGCATCCTCGCCATACAGCATGTAGAATCTTTCTTCATCCTTGCGATGAAATAGTTTTTTATCCACCGTTTTGTGTAAGTTTGTTTGATTTTTTTTTTTAATGGACGTGATCGCATTTTGTGTTTACGATCGTTTTTTCAGCTTTTTCCTATTTTTTCTTTGCATAGCGGTTTGCACGATAGCTTAACCTTGTGGGCGACTGTTTCATCCTTCATGGTATGTGAGCCGCACACCAAATCGCGGAGTGGACGTTTTTACCATAATTTCACTTCTTTGGCCAGCACTGCAGTAATGCCTGTAATGCCTGTTCGACCACCAAATATAATCTAAATTATTATTTTGCCTGCTGCATGTTCTCGAGAGTGCTCCGAACTTTCTGTCTTCTGACGCGATGTCGTTGTTCAACAATTCATTTATTTTATTGCAACTGTAAACTACAAAATTATTATGTTGTTTCAACATAATTAAAATNCGTTGTTCAACAATTCATTTATTTTATTGCAACTGTAAACTACAAAATTATTATGTTGTTTCAACATAATTAAAATTAATAAATTACATGAAAAAACAATTTAGCTGTGAAGTATAATTTCAAATGAAGCGATCGCGGGTACCCGATTATATACTCATGGCCATAATATAATGTTACANTGCTGTGAAGTATAATTTCAAATGAAGCGATCGCGGGTACCCGATTATATACTCATGGCCATAATATAATGTTACAGTTTAACAAAAGATATTTTAAATTGTCTAATACCACATAAAAATGTCCCTTAAAAGAGAGAGGAGAAAATTTTAAATATTTATTTGTTTATCTGATGTTATGGAAAGGTTGAAAAATTAATATAACTTTTCATATAAAATATTCACTATAGTGTCATATATTTCCTCAATTATCGCCCACGAATAATTTTATAACTATTATGTAGTGTGGATAACAAAAAAAATTGAAAAACACTTTTAGTGTACCATATATATTTTTATTTATATATACCCCTTTTTGCAATAAGTAAAACAGGAGCACGCCCATAATTTATGCTTTCCGTAGCAAACCCGGTCCCACCTTCCATTTATGTGTCATCCTTGTGTTGTAACGAGAGTACCTATGTGTGCTCAAGTTCACGACACGGAGGTGCTACATACGACTTTGCACTTCGTCGTTTAATAAAGCAGTGTCCAGAAACTCAGACATTTATAGTTCTTTCTAGCTGTGTTACCAGCAACAAACCATCTGCTTCAACTACACTTTAAAGTATGGTTAAACTCCTTCGGAATAGGAATAGTTTTTTAGTTTACAGTTGTGTATATATTTTAGACCTTTTTTTTTATTAGGAATCACTTTGACGGTAGAGTTAAGTTCCATCCTGCATATGTATATACTGTATGTGTGTGNCCTTTTTTTTTATTAGGAATCACTTTGACGGTAGAGTTAAGTTCCATCCTGCATATGTATATACTGTATGTGTGTGTGCGCGTGTGTGTGTACTTTAAATACCGAAAACGGTTGCAAATTATTTCTATCGTTCTCATTTACTGGANGTGTGTGTGCGCGTGTGTGTGTACTTTAAATACCGAAAACGGTTGCAAATTATTTCTATCGTTCTCATTTACTGGAGAATATTGGAGTTTCTTGCCCAGAAATATTATACATATTTTCAACGTAAAAGAAATTAAGTTTATAACTATCTCCATTTTTAAGTGGTGTGTTAATGTGTACGGTTTTCATTTGTTTAACCATTACGAAGTTAACATAATTTTGCTACCATCACTATGTAGGTACAAGTTGTTCAAGGTAAAGTGAGCGCTTTTGCGACAATAGCCACATTTTATTTTAGCCCTTTTTAATCCTTTAGCCACCTGCTTAAATAAATATTACCATCTAAGTAATAAAAACATTGCGTAGATTCCAACGAACTCAGAATATAAAATCTAGGGTTAAAATAAAATATGTTTATTGATTAGTATTGCAAATGAGAGGGCTTTCAAAAGTGCTCAACTTGCCGTGAATAGCCTATAACAAAGGAATTTATTACAAATTCTAAAATATGCTTACAAATAATATTTTTTGTTTTTTGTAACTTATAGAAATAAAGCTTCGCCTGAAGGGATTTCGGAAAACCATGAAATACTCGAAATTAGGGTGTCCGGACAGAAAATCGAACCACCTTCCTCCTGAATGCAAGTCAGGAGTGATACCATACTTTTTAATATCTTAGTTTATTGGTCGGTGCATTAGACATGTGACCATGTTCGTAGACTTGCCACAAAGGATGACTTAGAAGGACGTACACTAATATACACCCGTGTCTTATCCAGGACTTTAACCCGGAACCCACCGCACCACCGGAAGCCGGCACGCAACCGACTGCACCACGGCGGTCGGCGTTTAAAAATACAAACCACTGAGAGAGAAAAATAGATAGAGAGAGAGGGGGGAGTTTTGGGCGGTTCTTGACATCGACGTCTTGAGAGCCAATGAGGGCGAAGCGAGGTGAGTGTGGAGCAGTGCCGGAATGCAAGGGTGTCGGAAGCGTGAGATCCCCGAGAAAACTCGCCGACCAGCGGCATCGTCCGGCAAGATTCCCACGTGCGAGTGTCCGGGGGCGACTTCGTCAGGAAGAGTGAACCCAGTTCGCCTTGGTGGGAGGCGAGTAGTCTGACAACTACACCACCACGCCCCCCCCCCCNTACGAGTGTCACTTTGCTTAACAAAATACGGATTTAACTTTGATGTTTAGTTTTTTGGTCTATTGCTAATTTAGTATGTATAGAAAAGCTGTAGAATAAATATTTTTGTTAAAAAAAATGCTTATTCAAACATGGCGTAACTTTCTTGTAGACATATCACTAATATTGATGCCGTTAATGCTAAGCTACAATTTTTAGTATAAATTTTATTGCTATACGAATTCTTATTCTCTCAACTTCGTGTTTATCAAACAAAATAATATTTTTTTCAGCTCCTAACACTTCATTACTTTGCTAAGACGTTAACACGGATAAATATGTTCCGCTGTTCGCTGCAGACATTAGGCCTACAGTGCATAAGGCAACCGGTATTCTATTTCAAATAAAATCATGTAGGAAAAAAATANCGCTGCAGACATTAGGCCTACAGTGCATAAGGCAACCGGTATTCTATTTCAAATAAAATCATGTAGGAAAAAAATATTTTTTTTTCAGGTGTTGGTCAAATGATTCGGAACTAGCTGTTAAACCGGAGACATAGCCGTATGTTGGTCTCGAATAAGGTTCTATTTTACGAAAATATGTTTATTTAATCTGTGAGAGATTTATATCAGGANGCCGTATGTTGGTCTCGAATAAGGTTCTATTTTACGAAAATATGTTTATTTAATCTGTGAGAGATTTATATCAGGACCACATAAATGTACATATTTGCAGCAAAATTATAATAGTTTTCAAAATAGAGCACCAAAAAGTCGAAAAGTTTGAAATATGGTGGCTCATTTTTCTGTGCTCCGAAATAACTTTGCCAACTTAACACATGGCATGTTATATTTATCATATACAAAACATATAAATTAAGTATCAAGGATATTTAATAGTAGGTACTCGAGTACTGGCATCCTGAATTAATTTTAACATAAATATTATTTTTTTGCTTACACCTTTCGTTCATTCGAGATAAATTAATATTAATATTAATAAACATAAAATTGGATCGGCATAAATATCAATACATAATTTAAAATATATTTAGGATACCAGTACCCGAGTATCCATTAAAATATATATTTGATACTTAATTGATATTTTTTTTGATTAAAATATATCACAGGACGTGTTTATTTATTTGGCAAAGTAAATTATTACATATTCCGATATTTTCGACTTTGCGGTGGTATATTTTGAAATCTATAGTCGTTTGACTACAAATATTGACATTTATGTAGTCCTAATATAAATCGCTTCCAGATAAATAAATGAAGATTTATTGTGAAATATGGCCTTCTGACTTATTCTACCCACGTTGGGAACAAAATCAAATTCCGTATGGGGGAGTTCGCCGAAGGTAAAATTTCCGCCTCAAGATGCGCTGGCCCTCCAGACAGTTCGCTTTTAAGTTAGTGGTTTTTTGATAAATCCTACGTATTTGTGTGCACGTCTTGGTTTTTGGCCTGAAATGTGATATGTACTTGACGGAGTCAAAATATGAAATACCAACTTCATTATGTAAGTATTGTGCACACTCTCCAACATTGTTTACAGTCGTAGATATTAAAAATACAATTGGGTTTGTCTTTGAGATTTTTTAAACCCGCATGTGTTAGTCAAAAATCACTGATTTAAGGCGAACTAAAGATAGCTATCATCAAAAATAATATTTTGATTATGCTGTCATACTTAAATTAAATATATGTGTAATNGGCGAACTAAAGATAGCTATCATCAAAAATAATATTTTGATTATGCTGTCATACTTAAATTAAATATATGTGTAATGCATTGTTTTGCAAAATTCTGTTTTAGAACAAATATTGAATAACACTGTAAAAATATGCAAATTTACACATATAAAGCGTTGGTAGTTAAAAATTTTTGTATATATCATTTTGGGAAACAACTACAGTACGTGTAATTCTACACGAATACTTAGAAGACTACAAAAATGCTTGGAAACCTCTGTTTAGAACACACGAATGTATAGATTTATTAACTAGAATTTTGGTGTTAGATGATAGTTTAAAAGTATGTTTAAAATACATCAATACGAAGTAGCATACCTCTTGATTTTGCATTTTATTACTACACTGTCATTGTATTAGCACACTGTTTTCCATCGTGATAATGCATGTAACATGGTGCATTTTTACAAGGACTAAATATGCGTAAATTTATATTAACAATTTAAATGAAAATACCATTATTACGAACAAATAAAGAATTAATTTACGTACATAAACTAGGGTGCTTTAGTAGGCAGTCAAACAAGTTTCGTTTTATTTAATTACCGCGCAATGTGAGTGACTTTAATGGATAATGTACGTCGTCCCACGGTTACGAGGGCTTATTTTGTATCAGTTGTTTAATTCAGAGAACATAAGAATAACGAGAATAATAACGTGGTTTTCAAACAATGAACACTATTCGAAGACGGTGCCAGATGATGTCAAACATAACCAAGTCTTGCATCTATCACTTGGCTCTTATATCACATATTCTTTAAATCTTATTCTTCCAGGTATCTATCCTCGTCAATTATGAGTTGCTCTTAAGTGTAAAAGTTTGTTTATGGCGTAATTTGTGTGTTTAAATATTTGGAAAAGCTAAAACTTGCATCGTGTAAATTTACACATACATTTAGGAAGGATTTTATCTCTTATAGTGCCTACGTGTTATTTGACAGAAGAGCTTGTATTAATACAAACACAGTGGCTTGATTACTTTGCCTGATTTAATGACGTTTTTAAAGTGTAACAAAAGTTAAAGCACGAGAACGAGTTTGGTGTAAAATTACACGGCCTTAGATGGAAACTATACTGCCATATGCATTTTGTGTAAAATTAAACAACTTTTTTTTTACAGTGAACAAGTGGGCACATTTCGCTTTATTTCAATTATTTGCACAAATAACAAGAGTTTATTATCTGAGTAGGTTCTAACACAATATTAACAGGAATATTTTCACAGAAATATTGTATTTATTTTACGAATTTTTACCATCTCATTTGTTAAAACACGAAAAACAGAAAATACGGCACACACGCGTAACCAGTGCTACCTGGTGGCGAAAATATCTAGTTGCCCAAGTATTGGTATTGAGCTTCTCAATATGAGAATAGACGGTTCACGGTTAATTTGTCACATCTGAAATCAATCTTTAAAAATTGTCACTGCCTTCACCTGCGTATAATTTAAAGTGCACACTAACTGGCAAAGTTGGTAACAACGTGGTATTAGATAAATATTATTTGTAAATATCAAAGTTATAAATTTTTTTTTTTTTGTTTTCTTTAATTTCATATAAGTGTAAGAACTCGAAAATATTCGTAATAATATCTTGTTTTTAGTAATTTAACAGTTTCGCTTGACCGACGCATGAAATAAGTGNGCTGTGCGTGCGCGCGCAGGGGTTTTGGGTTGACCAGGGTTTTGTTGGGGGGAGAGGGAGGTTAGTGCCTGATACTTTATCAAAGATCACGGCCTGACATTTACATGGCTGGCTTCACACGCGGCGTTATTAGTTCGGGCTCCCGGGGTCTGCCGTCTCGCTCGGCGGAGCCATCAGCGAGCGGTGCTCGAGCAGGGCGGGAAACCTCCCCCCTCAGAAATTGCTGCGACACCCCCACCCCTCCCTCAGCCTTTTTCAACCCTCGCGCATCACATTTACTCGTCACACTCGGCTCGTCAGCCAGGCTTCGTCACGCAAGTGTCTGCCCCCACCCTCTCCGGCGTCCCTTTACCACCCCATACGATAAATACGAATAAATAAGGCAGTTCAAGGTGACAACATCGCCGCCGAAGAGACGTTACGAGGTCCGCTATACTGCTCCGTATTTGCGCTGTTTTCGTCCGCTAGAGGCTTCGATATTATAGTCTATTCGCGGTAACTTCATAATTTTTTAATCAAACATTTTAAAAATCACCCTATGTTTGACGTGATTGGTTGTTTAATAAATATTACATGTATCACACGTGCTTTATATCAATATTAATATAAATTTATGTTTTTTGTTAAATTAAAATTTTACATAATTTTTTTCATAAAATTGCAATGTTTATTTTATGATTAATATAAATAAAAACAGGGGCGATATACGTGTCTTTGCAATGCCTAGTAAGAAATAGTTTTTGTGCAAAATTTTACTACACTGTGTGGGCACGAATTCGGTGCGTTGTCCCTTTCGTGTAATTTTTTTTAGAAACGGTAAAGTTTTGTTCCAATGAGGCGGAGGAATATCCGGGAAGTAGATCTTTAGCAGAGCTTCAGAAAAGTTGGAAGTAACCATGAATGGACTATATATAAATGGTGGGTGTGCCTTAGAAGCTCTTCAACGGTGAGTATCTCGGTGTGGAATAGAAAAAAAAAAAAATTAAAAAATAAACTATGACTTTGGTAAAAATGTGCAATTAGGCGAGCTTTAGGGAACACTATGCACAGTGGGGCATTTTCTCCAAAACGTGGCCAAAAATATTAAAACCCAATTTATTGGCATAAAATTTCTGACGCTGGGGATTTTAAGGTCTCTAATTATGAATTTGATGTTAACATTTGTTAAACAAAAGCTGTTCATCCATAATAATCTATCAAGATACAAAGTAAAAATTATAGCACAACAGCATCTGAACATTTAAAATGCACATCTCGGAATTCGTCAAAGCATACAGCAGTAAAAAAAAAAAAAATTGAAGATATTTCTTTTGATTATAGTAAACGTTCTCTTTGTTTCATATATTTGTCAACATCAATAGGTTACCTCTTAAGAGGGCACGCAATGTTAATAACGAAGAAAAATAATAACAAAAAAACATAGTATTTGAAGATGAAAGTAACTAACTGAAAACTCCTTTCGTCTTTGTTCTGGAATATTTTCTTGAAAATCCTTCACTATATTTCACAGAATTTTCATCATTTGTGCGTCCGTAGCTACTTTTTAGATGATCAACTATTAGTCCTTACCAAGACCTAAATTTATCTTATATAAATTGTTTAAGGTTACCAACAATTAATTTCTCTTCTTCAGAATGCCCTTATCACTTTAGCATAGTCAGTTTGTATAAAAAATGCAAAATACATTTAAGTAAACTAAATTGACATATGCAGTGTGTACATCCCAAATAAAATATATGATTAGTGTATTTTCCTTTGTAGTGCAATTTCAATGTTTTTGAAATTCTTGGCCTTTGCTCCATATAAATAGCAACGTAAGAAAGATTTTGTTGAAGACACTGTGTTACAAACTATGATAGTAAACAGCATTTTCTAAAGAATAGAGATATCCTTCCCATCTATTGTTATTGTCAGCGGAACAAGTGAAGCTGTGTTGCCGTTTCGTCTTCAACTCATAAAAAAAACATGGGTGCGTTTACTTATGTAGGCGCGTTAGAAGTTATACTTCTTTGGCGTGAAGAAAATAAAATTTTATCACGTGTGCAAATAGTTTATATAAGTAGGAAAGCGATAAAATGACCGAAGAAAGACATTAAATACAATTGATAAAGGTTTGAATAAATAACACAATAAAATACTTACAAACATTAACCAAATAACAAATTTTTCATTGCACAATGTTAGTAAAATTAATTAATAATATATATATTCACAATGAATAACTAATGTAAATGCTCGTAGGGCAGAACATTTCCATTGTGAGGAACGGACCACAGAGCCGCGACTAAAACAGCGCACGTCGAATTTTTCCCCTCATATATAATATGGATGCTGATCAGGTGTGCCACAAAATGAAAACTAAAATTCTCTTACAGTTCGGGTGACTTCGTGTCTAGTCGTAACTCATCGATTCGTGGTCAAAGGAAGAGGCACATTATTTGCAGAGCATGTTGTGCATTCATCCACGCGTGTGTCGAGTTAGTATATGAACTGTCGCAGGCATGTCGCTTCCACCAGCTTGCGCAGCGAAGGACAGCCGTACTCGAACTACACATCGATGATTTCAACTTCGCTTTTGCAAAAGTCGATAACAATTTTTTCTGCTCGGGCCCCGCAATGTAAACCGGTCCTTGCTGATACTGCATCAGCTAGTCGCGCAAGATGTTTCCCACTTGATTGTACGTAATATTGCCTTCGTCCCACTCCAGTCCTTAGTAGTAGTATGTCAGCCAGTCGTTCATCTTTTTGCTTTTCTCGTTCAACAATTTCCACGAGTAAGGGAGGCGGAAGGAACACGTACGCATTTTTCCATCGTCGTCGTAGGTCACTGCGATCTCCTGGAGCACATAGCCTCTCTGAATCTGGAAGCCTTGCAGATTACAGTACATCTTGCTGCTGTCTATGCTCGAAGCTGATTAAACAGAAATTGCTTACAGCCCATTGTATTTTTACCCTCTGTGGCATTCACGAAAGTATACTTACGACTTTGTCTTGAAATTTATATGATGCGAGTCAGTCGTGAAGTATCAGGCAGAAAGCATAAGTGTGGGGGGTATATTTCCATGTGTAGTGAATTTGATCCTGCAGTCGATCACATTTGAACTGATACACTCATCCTGTTCACTCACATCGAGCACCATAAGGCGGGCAAAAATTCTGAAGGTATCTGTGCTCAGTATCGGGGATTGGGGGTACCAATAATATGCATTTTGGAAATGAGCGTACATTTTATCTGACAGCCGTACTGTCCAATTTCCATGTCCATATAAACGCCCACACACTGATAAATTTCACTTTTCAAATATATTTTCATATTTTATATTTGACATGTGTTGAACTGCGAACTGTTTACTGTCACATTTTCTGTCTTTCAGTCTGTAGTTCAATGATGATGTACCTCCGGTCTTTGTGGCAAAGCTGAACTTTGCCATCCAGTTGATGTGGTGGCTTCTGGGTAGTCTATTCTAGGTCTCGAGACTCCTTGACCCGAAAGCAATATCGATGATTTTGCCATCTCTCACATTCTTCAGCATATTGATGTATTTGGTAGTCCTCAGCATAATGTGAAGTAGTCTCAATACAAGAGACTGTAGCTTCAACTCCACTGTCTCCAGGTCCCCCCCCCCCCCCCC
>NQII01006908.1:26228-39375 GCA_002778355.1 Clitarchus hookeri | reverse complement strand
CCCCTAACCCAACAAGACATCTTGGCCGCAGACAGCTCGTTCCACATGAGTGAGAGGTAATTTTTGATCGCGGTCATTATGCCGACATCTCCCGTCTGGTCTACCTCAACACCATTGAGCAAAAATGTAATGCAATCGATGAAGTGGAGAATACCATAGCTCGTCATTTTCGTCGCTGCTGGGTTTGATCCATCATCTTTCGTCAGTGTCCCCCTGAATCACAGGAATGACTGACAAGGAAGAGTGCAGATATATTGGTGTTGGACCACTATCTTAACTCCCGGTGGTTATGTGTATGGTCCGATCAGAAATTGCTGGTATGCGTGAAGTTCCAAATTCGTGATGCTGTCTTCAAAAAAGACCGGCTCGTCGATGTTTATGTAATCTTCCATGGCGATCGACCTTGAAGCCAAGACTGCGAAGGAAAATCTCGTCGGTATGTGCTAACACTTCGTGAGCTGCAGCATACTGTTTGCCAGTTTATTGTGCTGCTTTGTTTTATTGCTTCTATTCACCATAAAACTTATTCCAAACTTCTCAAATGCAAGCATAGTGTGATTTCTTAGTTTCAAATGTTCACCAAATCTCCATGCTGTCCTACAATCTTCACTACCACCTGGTGTGCTCTCTTCCCGACGACCGGACAGTAAATGATGATTTGTGGTGCCATGACCAGTTTATAACCTGGAGGAATCATCTGCAAAAACATTTGCAGCGTATTGCTTGGCCTACCGTTGAGATATGTTCTGCTCGCCAAATAGCAGTTAATTCGTATCTCATTAACANTCACCAAATCTCCATGCTGTCCTACAATCTTCACTACCACCTGGTGTGCTCTCTTCCCGACGACCGGACAGTAAATTATGATTTGTGGTGCCATGACCAGTTTATAACCTGGAGGAATCATCTGCAAAAACATATGCAGCGTATTGCTTGGCCTACCGTTGAGATATGTTCTGCTCGCCAAATAGCAGTTAATTCGTATCTCATTAACANATGCAGCGTATTGCTTGGCCTACCGTTGAGATATGTTCTGCTCGCCAAATAGCAGTTAATTCGTATCTCATTAACAGGCAAGATGTTTACAGGTTGCGACGATTCGTGGATTTTTCCAGCTTCGTATATGCGTGGCTCGAACACCAGGATCATTCCGATGGAATCCGGTTCTTGGTTATGTAAAATCGATATCTTCGCTGCATCTGATGATGCACTTCAGAGTATCGGAAATTCCACGTAGTTCGAATTCTGTTTCGGGAGACAGCGAATATTCGATGCACCTTGCAATGTCATCCAATTAGTAAGAGCTAACAGGCAATGTTACCTAGCAGGAACCATTGCCGCTTTTCACGATATACATTTTACAGTTTTTTTCATCGATGTTTAGTATCGCATTGTAGGTTAGAAAATTGACCAAACCTGTGAACTATCCCCCCTCCAGGTCAAATGGAGGAAATGGACAGCATGCAGCTCGGAGTTACGACCTGTCAAGGTAAGCATTATTGACATGACAAATGACTTCTAGTCCATATATAGCCATTTTATTCAGTTACTTGCACGAACGAACAAGGAAGCGAAGAAACAAGTATCCGCAGTTCCACATTTTCGGCATCTGCTCCATCTTGTAGTTGTGAGGCAATTTGAAATGTTTCATGTACAGTCGCAACTCGGGTGGAGGACGCAAATTACCGAAACTGTCATAGTAGTCTCCACATCCACCATGTTTGACATTACTTACCCAATGCATACCAGGCCCAGCTATCGTGTCCAGGTTGATTATGGCACAGTCATCTCATTTGGGTTTAGGGGGCAAAGCATCTTGTAAGAACACTCCGCGAAATTTAGGAATTTTCAATTTGCATGCAAACAGTTCCAAAATACACATTAGTTAGTGACCATTTCGGTAGAGATTTCATTATCGCCTCCTCCTGCTGCATCACTTTGGCACACCTCCTCCTCCCACTAGGCGTGGCCTTAGGTACAGACCTTGGCCATTTCCTTTACCCATGGCGATAGCTTCCATAATTGCATTGTGCCTCTAGGCCTCGGACAACTGCTTCTGTTCGTTAATTGTTGTGTTGATGGCTCGGACGATACCATTCGCGGCTCCGAATAGGCCCCGAGTGCTTCGAGTACAGGCAAAAGTAATGGACAAAATCCGCCAGTAGATATTTTCTTTGCCTTGCGTGCTTTTCTTCCCTTTATTTTCAACTTTTCGTTTCACTTGCTCCTTCAGCCTTTTCTGTGCACCCAAGCCTACCTTCACTTTTGCCTTCACCACGTTGAACACGCCCCGTGCTGCAATTTTTTCACCGAGCCCGGTATCTGACAATTTTCTTATCTCGTCGACCTTCTGTGCGAGTATATTGTCTGTCTGGTGCCGAGCTTGTAGATCATTGCTCAGGGAGTAAACGAAGTTGTGTTGCTTGCACGCCACGTCCAGTGCATTGATACCCATGCCAAAGCGTGCCCACTTTTTAGCTAGCTTGTATCCCAAACTGCAGAACTTGTATCCAAGAATGTGCAGCTCGAATGGTAGATTGGTTATTAGCATATAGACGATCCCAATTCCAGATATGATCGTACCTCTTTGAGACACCATGGTAAACTGATCTAAAAACCTATAAATACACTCATTTTATACATTTTTATATCAGTTTCATTCTAGACTTGGAACAGTACAGATGTATTACGTATTCAAATATGTAATTTCAGTGAAAACTCTTCCAGAGGAAGTTTACTCAGAGAGATAATTTGAAGACACATTATATTACCAAGAAAATGTGCTTAATATCATCCAGGGGCTTGTGTATGCTACCACCTCATACTTCTCCTTCTCCACCATCTCCCCATCATCATCCAATGCATGATATAAAACATCAGATGAAAACAGTTTATAGATCTTAAAGCAAGATGTTACTCAACCCAAATGCATTCATGCAGAAGATGAAGCAATATCCCATGAATCACGTCATGGAAGCCTATTTACGTTTACAGTACGCTGNAATGCATTCATGCAGAAGATGAAGCAATATCCCATGAATCACGTCATGGAAGCCTATTTACGTTTACAGTACGCTGTATTATCACAGGAACATTAAATAGTGGAAAAATGTGTGTCCTACTAAGCCTGCTGGAAGAACCGAATTGTATACGANTATTATCACAGGAACATTAAATAGTGGAAAAATGTGTGTCCTACTAAGCCTGCTGGAAGAACCGAATTGTATACGATTCGATAACACATACCTGTTCTCCAAATCGCTTCAGCAACCGAAATACCAGCGACTAGCATCAGTACTGCAGGCTGTAGATGGTGTGGGCTATTTCCCTTGCATTTATTTTCGATGATGTGGCATGTGAGAAACCGACTTGCATTAAAGAGTAGTTTAGCATGGGAAAGCATGCGAATGTGGAATGTACGTACCTCGGCCAGACTTATTCATGCACACTAACAACTGCTTCGCGATAATGCTAATGTGTTGGTGCTGTTTCGCATGGATGATAGGAATTTCCGACATGTGTACGACGACCACGTTAATACGGGCATTACATTATCGGATTTAAAGTGCCTGTGTTATTTCTGCTGGAAAGACAAGTCTGGATTTTGGTGATCGTAAAAGACTGGCTTCTATATAATAGCAGTTACCGATGTGGATTCAATCAGTTCATCGTCAACAGTTGAGAATGAGTTACATCATATAGAAATTCGGACAGAGTAGCCTCAAACTGCGGCTTGACAAAGCGAAGATGGAGGTTGTCTCGTACCAAGAAACGATGGAACACGCGATGCTGGTAGAAGAATAATTTCAAATGTTGGCGAACACAAACGATCCGAAGATGGTGCTACTAAACATATCGTCCTCGAAACTAGTAATGGCTTCATCTCAGAATTACGCAATGTGTTGGCTGATAAGAACAAGTTCTTTCGTACTTACTTGTCCAAGCTCGGAGCAAAAATGGATCATGTGAAAACAGAGATCGTTTGTGATTTGATGGCAATGGACGAGCATGTAACGAGTCTTCAAAGGCAAATTACCGACAGACTAAATGTGGCATCCGTACAAAATGATGAGTATCTAAAAGTGCTTAAAGATTCCATAGAGCATTCATTCGCTACCGTAATTTCTCACCTCGCTACGAAAATGAATATTCAAAAAAATTGCAAGAAAATATCGGATGTCTGCAGCAAATGCCTGGAACGAATCTAAAATCGTTAGTTGGAAACTCACAACTAAATCTGATAAAAGAGAACAACCGTAACGATTTCTATTCAGTACGATGTAGGACATAGCTAGTGACTTGGATCGAGTGATACAGTCAGTTCGCTTGAAGTATTTGCTCGCTTAGAGAGCTACACTTTCGTACGACCTTATATATGAAGAAATCTTTAAGCCTATTACTGGCTGTATCGATGTACGCAGGGAGAGCGATAGAGCGCCCATTTTCGTGAAGTCCGAAGTCAACGATACTGCTGAGCCTATAAAGAAAAGTACACATGATTATGTACAAACGGATCGGGACGAAGGATCGTATGTGGTTTTGATACAAAAGAAAAAGGTATGGAAGAAAGCCCTGAAATCTTATGCTTTGACTCGATGGTACCTACGATCGTACAAATCTCGTAATAATGACCAGACGTTTGGTGTATACAGACATAGTGATAAATGGTTCATCGGTGCAGATGAAATAGAGTTTCTACCAGGTGGGATAATCTAAGTAGCCGATTACAAGACTTTTGTAAAACCTGGGCTATACATACTGCTATTTCGCAAGAAGCCCAGGGAGTTTACAGAACCCGACCTGCTGGAATACAACAAGTTGCTCGAAGTCACGTATGCGATTTACGAAGATAACAATCCCGATACCGGTGCTTATAAGGATGGAGATCACGAAAAAATCTACATTCTCACATACCTTTTCAGTGGCCTAGCACAGGAAAGTGAGGATGGTCTGAAGAAGATAGACGGTGACAAGTATATCGAATTCAAGTTTTGGGCAACTTGAACGAACTGGTGGATAGACTACAACCACTGGTCGTTTCGCAAAGGGTTGGAAATTACTCGCACACCAACGATATTATATCGATCGTCTAAGAACTGAAGGAAGGAGGCTACATACAATGAGTAGGATGGGAATTTCCCACGAACTGCATACGGCCGCCAGTCGCAACTACCGCCATCAAGAGGTCATTATTTGTGGGATTTAAGTTTTTATTTTCAAGCCGACCTCGTGGAGATAATACTGTATACTCGGGTCAACAAGGGCTACGAATGCATGTTGACAGTCATCGATGCCTTTAGCTAATTTAAAGTATTTATTGTCGAGAGGATAGAACAGGACTCTGATACGCATGATGTGGAAATATTTCGCGGTGAATGGCAGCTACAAGTGGCTTGATCTACAGTCGAGACTCGTCCGCGAGTTTAATTCTACAGTGCACTTGACCTGTCGCATGAAGCCTGAAGATGCCAAGGACGACTCCCTTGTTCGAACCATGTATGCTGTTCCAAAGAATAAGGACCCAAGCAAGCCTAGGGCTAAAATTAGCGACCTTGTGCGCATATCCAAGCAGGAAGGCATTTTCGAGAAAGGGTTCACAGTGAAATGGAGCCCTGAACTGTTTTATGTGCAACGTGTAGCAACTACGTTCCGATGAGCTACTATCTCGAAGATCTGAACAACGTACCCATCCAAGGTTGTTTCTACACCGAGGAGATCCACCCGACATCGTTGTCAGACGTGTATTTGGTGGAAAAATAGCTGGAACGACGTAACGGAAGCGTGTACATCAAATGGTTGGGTTTCCCTGCCCGCTACAATTCCTGGGTCGCTGAAGTGGACATAGAGAGGTGAATTCGCCATAGAAGAGGTCGATGTATATATAAAGACTTTTATTAATGGGCTTATGTATTTCCTCATGTCATTTTTAATACATAAAATACATGCTGTTTAATTTTTTTTTTAAAAGATTGATTTTAAAATTAAAAATATTATCAGTAAGTACTTTTTTGTTTGGAGTCGCAAAAAATGTTGTGGGCAAAGCAGAGTAATGGGAAAAAGTTCCTTACACTACTACATTACAGCAAAACATTTGTTAATGAAATGAAGAAATCCGAGAAAATTGCTCAAGCACATACAGATATCCACGACGACCCCACCGGGGAACATGCCCCTGTACGCTGTGGAGGGAAGCCAAGTCGAAGCTGCCCAGGGCTACTGTACGTGTCTGATCAAATGTATCGTTTAAATAAAATAACGCACGTGTTACGGTGAATTCCACCACACCGAGGTCTCGAGAGCCGATGAGGGCGAAGCAAGGTGAGTATGGAGCAGCGACAGAATGCAAGGAAGGGGGAAACGGTAGATCCCCGAGGAAAACCCGCCAACTAGTGGCACGTCCGGCACGATTTTCAAGTCTGAGGATCTGAGAGCGACACCACCGAGAATCGAACCCGGTTCACCTTGGTGGGGAGTTGAGCACTCTAGATACTGCGCCACCGCGGCACCGCCAACAGTAGGTTATTTTGTCACGATACGATGGCGAGGCGGGCAGAGTAAGCGATCACAGCGCTGCCGTGTGTCATGACATAAAACTACCTTTAGAATCCCGAATTTGTTCGTTACTGTTGCAGTATTAATTATATCAAATAACTTTACTGCTTGAACTACTTGGCGTACTGCTGAATCATGTGAGCCCCGACCATGCAGTCCTAACTGCACTGCACTGGAAATAAAAACAAATTTGTGGTGAAAAAAAAGTTCGTTGCCAAAAATTCCTTTGTCTATACACACACGCGCGCGCGCACACACACACACACACACACACACACACACACACACACACACACCTAACAAGGTTTTATGTCACCGACATTTTCTTTTCCTCGGTATAGTAATCGGTGGTTACCACAAAAGCAATTTTGTGATCACCAATAAATTCAGTTTATTTGTAGGCAATAATGAACTTGTTAACAGCACCAAAAATATTACGATGCAAGCAAAAATACTAGTTAGAGGGGCTCTAATATGTAGAACAAATGCCCAGGCCTGAATACTTCACCTCATGGAATTCTTTTTTCTGTAATAATTTAAAAGTTAAATTTTCTTACTTCGAATGAAGGAATCATGCCAACCAGCATTAATTTCAAAATATTTCTTAGTAATTAGTTCGTTATCCCATACAAGGAGACGAATACGGTCAAATGATGTGGCCAGACCAGAAAGCGGCCGCTTTCAAAACGGCAGTACGCATGCGACGAATATAAAGGATGTTGTTTTACAGTCGCCGTAAAATGCTGTACTCTGAACGACATAACTGCTATTTCTACAAACAGAATATTTGGTAGCAGCCAATAAATGTGTTTTCAATAAATAATTTTTTTTTTAAATTGTCAGTCCACATGTTATTGTGCACCAAAATGTGTTCTCCACCGGAAACCAAACTTCGCCTTGGAAAGCATACACCAGAGAGTATTGATAACAAATAACAAATATTTTATTTCAGTCTGTCTTCGTTAACCGCTCATGAATGACCTACACAGAGAAAAATGTTTTGTCGAATCAAACTTAGTTTATTTGGCCTAACAAAACTAATTGTTTGTTTAGAAGTAAGGAAATATTTAATTTTTGATAAAAAATGATTTCGTTATTCTTATTTGGTTGTCCCAAACTTAGGTATCGTTGCNCGAATCAAACTTAGTTTATTTGGCCTAACAAAACTAATTGTTTGTTTAGAAGTAAGGAAATATTTAATTTTTGATAACAAATGATTTCGTTATTCTTATTTGGTTGTCCCAAACTTAGGTATCGTTGTGTTCCTTAAGATTTGTTTGGCTCTACATACAGCGTTTATCAAAAGTGTTGATACGATTTCATTAGGCCGTAAATTTTACATGCATGCTCATAAAACCATGGTGGTAATTTAAAATTACGCATAAGAATACAAAGATTTAATATACTTTTTCACAAACGTTCAATGTGCCCTCCACCGAAAGCGTGGCATACGTCGAAACGGAAGTCAAGCTCGCTCCCTACTCGTGCGAGCATGTCAGGTGTTACCGCAGCCACTGCTGTTACTATGCAGCGTCGCAGTTCGTCCACAGTTGTCGGAAGGGGAGGCATGTAGACAAAGTCTTTCACGAAACCCCACAAGAAAAAAAAATCGCATACGCTGAGATCAGGTGACCTTGGAGGCCAGTGGAGCAATGCTCGATCCGCAAGCCCCTACTGGTCGATCTGTCATTCAGGAAGCAGATTTTTGAGAAATTGTGACATGCAAGTGACAGTGCGGTGGTGCTCCGTCCCGTTGGAAAAAATGAAATTATTGGAATGTTCTCGTACTTATGGAAACAGCCAGACCTTTTACATATCCAGATTTATGACGTTCCCGTAACGGTGCTATCAGCGAAAAAGAACGGACAGTACACCTGGTCTCGGGTAACGGCTTTGGAGAGTCTCTCTCGTGTTCGACTGTGATATCTGGCCGCTGTGTTCCCCACATGCATACGTTGTGGCGGTGTACTTTACCACTTAAATGGAATGTGGCCTCATCGCTGAACACCAAACGTGAACAAAAGTTTTTACTGTCCATATCCATTCTCAGAATGAATTTACAAATCTCAAGATGTCCTTGTTCAACACCATCACGAAGAACTTGTAGCACTTGAATCTTGCATGGCTTAAAAAACAATCGTCGCCTCAAAACATGACGGATTGTCATATGGGAGACGGCCAACTCTCGGCTGCCACGACGAGTGGACGTATGTGGACTTCGAACAAAACTCAGTGGGTTGCGCTCGAAGTTTTGTTCAGGCACGCGGGGGCGACCGGTGGACTTCCCTTTACGTAAACAACGGATCTCCTGAAACTGCTCGTGCCACCGTCGGATGCTCTTCGCAGTAGGACGTGCATCGCCATAATGTCGACGAATATCACTCTGCACAGTTGAAACGGACTCACGCGTGTTGAAACAATGATAGCGAAACTTTCTTGTTGTCGCTGTGTTATCACCATCCCGACGCACACTGGACTAGCGCGCTAGCAGCACCCGATATAAAGGCCACCAATGCGACACCTACCGGCAACCAAGTGAATCGGTGACGTGCAACATGTGCAAAGGAAAACTTTACTTTTCAATGTGTATTTTACATTTGGCCGCGATGCCCTATCTTCATTCACGTAATAGTTACAGCCTTGTGAAATCGGGTGATTATTTTAGTTACGCGGTATACATTACAGGGTTTCAGTTAAAATAAAAAAAAATAGAAGCCCGACCGAGATTCGAGTCTAGACCGTTCGCACTCGAGCGCTGCTTCCTAAGAACCTCAGTTAAAGTGAATACTGAAGTTACTGGAAATATATGCAGTTAATTAAACTAAATATGTCGTTGAAAAAAACCAATTTATTTTGGCCCAACACAGAGTTTTGCTTATTCAAGCGAGTATTTTGATAGATTAAAAAATTTAGTTTTGATTCTATTCAAGTTTCATTTTCTCAACAAAATATTTTTCGTGGCAACATATATATTTTTGGCCCTATTAAATCAAATATTTCGTTCCCTGTAAAAAAAAATTTCTCTCTGTGTAAATATATTATTTTGTTGGCAAATTGTAACGATATGTTGGTATTTTCTAAATATTCTTTTAAAATACTGAAACAACGAAATATTTGTTTGGCACAAACAAAAGTGTTTTAGATGAATATTTGCCTTTGAGAACAAACTTCATTCATTTGGAGGATCTGAGGCTTGTTTGTACGAATGAAATATCGTTTAGCTGGAACAAACGCCACGCAAACAAATACATTTGGTATACTGAAAAAAATAATTTTTCTAGGAGCAGCGAGATGCAGTGGTTAATCACTGCACTCACGGGAGCACATGTGTTCGAATCCCGGTCAGGCCATTCTGATTTCGTTTTTCCACGGTTCCCCGANGCTGGAACAAACGCCACGCAAACAAATACATTTGGTATACTGAAAAAAATAATTTTTCTAGGAGCAGCGAGATGCACTGCACTCACGGGAGCACATGTGTTCGAATCCCGGTCAGGCCATTCTGATTTCGTTTTTCCACGGTTCCCCGANGCACTGCACTCACGGGAGCACATGTGTTCGAATCCCGGTCAGGCCATTCTGATTTCGTTTTTCCACGGTTCCCCGAAATTACTCCAAGCAAATTTTGGGATGGTTCAGTAATGCAGGCCATGGTCTCTTCCTCCCCCGTTTTTGCTTCTCTCATCTACTTCACCAACTTGCTCCGTGTCTATAGACCTTGCAGTCGACGAGACGTTAAGCTTTATGGACGTGCCGTTTGTGAGCATGGCATTTCATTAATTTATTTCGCCTCCTTCATGGCAATATGTTTGCGGGTACAAATATACTCTCGTAGTAACTCCAATGTGGGTGGACGCAGCAAGATACAAAACATACGTAAACCTCGACAGACAATGTGGCAGCTTCAACATTCCTACATGCCCGATTAAAACACAGATAATAATTTACGCATATTCGCGGGAATTTTAATGGGAATTGATCGTCTGTATACGGAAACGTTAACCGTAATGACGGAAAACAAATGTGATCTCCGTAAATATAAAATACGGAACGTCTCCATATTTCCTATAGCTTCGGTTTTTTGGGAACGAACAATACCACGTATTCACGAAGCCTCCTTCTCCGCTGTAGCCAGAAAATAGAAGATTATTCTAAGCAGGATAGAACATTTATTTGAGGCACTTGAAAATCGGCATTAAACTGGCAGAGAGCCAGCTAGTTATGAAGATTGCACAGTATTGTAAGCGTGTCCNAGGCACTTGAAAATCGGCATTAAACTGGCAGAGAGCCAGCTAGTTATGAAGATTGCACAGTATTGTAAGCGTGTCCAGTTTTGTGTGAACCAATACGACAATTGCAAATGGGAATATAGAGAGCAACAGAACTGATGAGCTTGAAGTTGGGGATATAGGCGATTTACTTGTAGCTAGTCTNCAAATGGGAATATAGAGAGCAACAGAACTGATGAGCTTGAAGTTGGGGATATAGGCGATTTACTTGTAGCTAGTCTGACTTGTTAGTTAATTTGCACCGCAAAGTGTTAAAACCCGCAGCAGTTCGTGAACAGCAGGCAAATGTGAAGTTCGCAACTTTCGGGTCAACGAAAGTATCAGCGCCCGATGAAAGACCGGATTCCTGCCCCGAAAGAAGCCATGTTTTGGCGCGGTCACTGTCCGTGGTCTCCAGCTGTGTCCTGCGTGGACAACGTCACAGTCTTACGTCACGTGAAGCCAGCTGTTACGATGTGCTGGCGGAGGGGGGAGGACGTGTAATGGAAGGGAGAGATGTGGACAGCTTGCAACAACAGGGTCTTGGGAGCAGATGAAAATAAAGAGGGGGTGGAATTGGAGCAGCGCCGGAATAAAAAGGGTGCAAAGAAATGGCAGACCCCTGANCAGATGAAAATAAAGAGGGGGTGGAATTGGAGCAGCGCCGGAATAAAAAGGGTGCAAAGAAATGGCAGACCCCTGAGAAAATCCGCCGGCCAGTGGCATAGACCGATACGATTCACACGTGCGAAATTCCGGGAGTGACCCCCGTCAGGAATNGAAAATCCGCCGGCCAGTGGCATAGACCGATACGATTCACACGTGCGAAATTCCGGGAGTGACCCCCGTCAGGAATCGAAACCGGTTCGCCTAAGTGAGAGCTTTCTGACCACTGCACCACCGCGGCCCGGTCGGGTTTTAAACTTAGGCTGATGATCATCCCTATGTGATTCACCATCAGCTAAGTGGTTTGCTTACAATTCTACGCATTCGGCACCTTCCACCTGACCTTAGTGTAAAGGGCGTCGGTTCTAAAATTTTGCTCGAAGATCAAAACGTATGTGAAAATATGTTAAAAACTTTGCGAGGTGATACCTTATCGAAAATGAGTTAAAGTTATATAATGCGACTTACAGCATGGCGCAAAGCTTACGGTANTTGCGAGGTGATACCTTATCGAAAATGAGTTAAAGTTATATAATGCGACTTACAGCATGGCGCAAAGCTTACGGTAGAAATTTGCCCTTTAAAATGAAAAATTAAAATCGTATTTTTGCAAAATATCGTAAAATTATTAGAAATAAATTACAATTCTCTGGATACTGTTTTAAGTTAATAATATATTCAATCTGTGAATAAATCATTTCGAACACCTCCCGCCTTCATTAAAGTAATGGGGGCGGCTACCCTCTTTTTGGTTTTTTTTTTTTTGCCATAAGTGTTTTCAGAAATGTAATGTTTTGTATCAAGAGGGCCTAATGAACAAGACATACATCATTATTAAAAGAGCCATTAGTTTCCCTCAGCAAAACATAATATAAGAAACGTTTCACAGACAATTACCCAATAATCTGAAATATACACTTCACAGATAAACCAGCTGAGATGGAAAAATCCCGCTATAAACAGAAATATGTGGCCATGAGAAAAACCAACAGCAAATTTTCTTTCACTAATTTCTACATAATACATTTATCACAGAATTTCATTGTTTTATTCAAAGAAATTTTGTAAAGNCATTTTCTTTCACTAATTTCTACATAATACATTTATCACAGAATTTCATTGTTTTATTCAAAGAAATTTTGTAAAGGATATTAATCCTATAAAACACATCACCAAAATAGATGTGGTCTTGAGTAATACATACTCTCGAGGTTTTAAAGGAACACGTCAATCATCTGTACACTGTTGTGTGTGTAATTTTTACACAACCATCTAAAGCCGCTATACAAAACCTGTGGCCCGCCGAACTTTTGCGATTGGCCCACCTGGAGTTATCAAATTGCCAAGCATTTTTAATTGCGCACTCATCCGAGAAACTATGGGTGCTATAAGTACATAAATCCCTACCGCGGTGCGCGCAGTGCTGGGATATAGCAATCTCTCTTATTATTTCGCACAACTCAGAGTTTCGGGTTGCGCGAGCGAGACAGCCAGCGGCGGGAATTCCCCTTTTGCTTTCACACTTCTGTACCTACGTCTTGCCTTATTTGTCGTCACTTGTTTTAAATTTGTTTACATGACACACACAAATTATCAAAGTTCGCCTGGTAATTGCAGTTAATTGGTTTTGTTAAGTGTAAAATAGTTATTTTTCTATCAAA